>CM037074.1:24567980-24872674 GCA_020882685.1 Aphelinus atriplicis | reverse complement strand
TCGATTTAGAAGGATTGTTTAATATTGAGTTATGATTATTAATAATGCCAACCTGTGTGCGTAAGATTCGTTCTCGAAAATTGGTGTTGTAAATTGTGATATTAATGCATTGAGAAAAATACGTTAAATTATGGTATGTTACGATTTTTGGTATAACTGATCAAAAGATAAATCTAACCAATCTTTCAATAGGCTTTCATGCTGAACATGTCTTAAAATTTGTGCGTGGGTGTGTAACGTAAAGAAAAATTATATTTTAGTAACTTGTATTGTAATAATAATTAAAACAAAACATAAAATAGTGTTATGATGAAAATTATACTGTTACGAATCGATAGATTATGTGCAAATTCATTCCCTACAATTCATTATAACCGTTTTCGTATGTATCTATGTTTTAATGGTTGATAATATTTGAAATTAAAAGGATTATTTGTATTCATTTTTATAATTCATTATTGTAAGTCTTATTATTGTGTATGCCCATGAAACACTCGAGCGAGCGGTAGCGAGCGAGAGACTATTGCTAGTAATCGATAAAATTCTAGCTGTGACAGAGAAGAATATAGGTTTATATATACATGTTGTTGGCAAATACAATGTATTAGGATAACTTTTTTAAAATTTCAATCAGTAGATTACAATTTTTGAGCTCAGCTATGTCCCAATTCTATTGTCATTACGTTATGCATTATTTGGCATCTCGTTAGCTGTAACGAGGCAGAAAAAGGCGAATACGCTTCCTTATCTGTATACAGTGATAAAAGCAAGGAACTCTTGATTCACGTCGAACCGATATTTTCTGCAAACCTCAGTGTTTTTTAATTCGAGGTCTCTCCTGGCCACCGGCAGACGGAATAATTTGATTTCTCGGCAAATCGGTTGGAAGTAAATAAGAGTACAGTCAGCAGCACAAGCGTTGCAGCGTCTGTCTTTTCTACTAATGCCGCAACTTCTTAACCATCAAAGTTTTAATCTTGATAATTTGGCGGCGATTCAGAGAACTGTTTTTATGATTCCAAAATCATCTCAATTTTAAATTATATTAGCTAGAAGATTGAGATAAATAGTACAAGATTTATTGTAAATGATACATTAATCGAAGTTTATCTTCCGGAAGTTAGAAGTTATCTGGGTAACACGAATAAGTTCAAGTAGCGAAAGAGCATTTCTTAATAGTTGTATATCGTACTTGATTGAGTGACGTGGTCGTGTGAAAAATTGAAGCGCCTAGAAAAGCGGTGAAATTCACCGGAGTAAAATTGGTACAAAACGCTGAAAAAACCTAACGCAAAAGACGCCTCGCGGAAGACTCGGTCTTGTATGGCTGTTCAGTATTCCGCGAGAAGCGAGTAGTCGGAAGGCGATTTGACCAAGTTTAGCGGGCCGCTCGCGCATAGCACATCCTCCTCCGCTGCGAGACGAGGTGTCTCTCGGAAGCTGAGGCGAGTGGTCACTTCGCAAATCCGTCTGGCTAGTGCCCCGAGGCTCTCTGCTCGGAATACCGATGTGGCCGATTCGGCCGGGCATATCGACTATAGGCACTCAAGAGCGTGACGCAAATGCCCGATGCAATCAGCCGAGAGACGTGCCAACGGCTTATTCTTCTCCGTCCCTTGCTAACCGACTGCAATCTGGCTTAATCTCGCGCTCGTACCGTTTAGCGCCTCAGTTCTGTTTTCCCGCCCCCGTGTGAGAGATGCAGAGCCGCGACACTGTATATCTGCGTGAGTCTGTGTGTGGGGGAGTATCTATGTATGGATGAGGGAGTGGAGAAAAGAGTTCGGATCGAGGGAGGAATGAAGGATGGGACGCGGCTCGTGGCCAATATGGAGATAACGCTCGCCCGTGACAGTTTTACTTATTCGGGAAAACGTATTCTTCCGAGTTTATGTGTTTTCTCAACCGCGTTTCATTATCCTTGGAGAAACTTTCTCGTGTTGTTATCTACTTGCGAGGAATTTTTGGGTAATCCATTCAACTCCTTGGACACATATATGTATCAGCTTCTGGATTCAGCTTGTGAGCACACTGATAAAAACTCTTCTGTAACAAGAAAAACATCTGTATTTTGGGAAATTTATTTCTAAACCTACACAGTGGTAGTTATTCCTCTTCAATGAATTTACTTAATCTCAAAAACGATGATCATATTATTGGTAGAGAGGTGCGACTCGAATGAATCATAGAAATGAGCTCAATGTTCACTACTACTCGTGAAACATCCAATCCCGTAAAAGAATCGATGAAAATCATCACTATAATGCTGCCATACTTTTTCAGTCGTGCCAAAAGGACGCTGAGCGCGTAAAAATGAATCAAACCCTGCGTGAAAAGTCGTGCGTCTCGAGCATAAGCGGAATTTCGGGGGGTGCGCCGAGCGTAAACAGTATGCGCGTATATGCGTCATATGCATGCGTGTAAGTGAGAGGGAGAAAAAGAGAGAGAGAGAGAGGAGAGAAAGTGGCTTCCAGCAGGATTCACATATGACGCCTCAATCACTTACGTTTATGAAACGATCGAGGGCCCACACAGCGACAAGAGCGCGAACTTTCCCGCTCACCCCTCGGCTCGGCCAAGATGAATAAAGATAAGCTTTTACTGTGATACGTTCGGAGGGTGGGATTTTGCTGCGCTGATCGCCTGTCACGGAATTCATCAATGCACGCGCGTCCAATTTGTATTATCCGGATAAGCGATTCGACTTTTGTCTTTGGTTAGAAACCAAAATGACCCACATACTGATTTTTTCCCTCCCCGCACGAAGGATGTTTATTTCTGGTGGTTTTTGATTGATTATTTGAATCCATCACATCCAGATTGATGGATCGATATGGACTTCTTCTAATGAAAGGATCCAAGATACGGAATATTTTTGGGCATTTATTAGGTTAATTGGCGCAATATGTATATGTAGTGGCTGACTATGTATATATAGGCTTCCCTTATGGCTTCACCAAGTTCTTAGCAGTTACCACATTTGATCCTTTGGCTTATTACAAGCCAGAGATTTTATTCGAAGTACCACAAAAGATTTTTCAGCCGTAACATTATCGTCCAGTATCTCCAGAAAACCGACTATGCGTTAATATTGATCACCCAACTACAGATCTACTCGTCGTTTCACTGACTCATACCAGTGATCCTAGCACGGATTAGGATGCGAACGTTCATAATGATGGAAGTTCAGTTAGAAGATCTCAAATCATCTCACAGCTTGTTCGTCGACAAAGGCAAAAAAAGTCTGGGGCTCGCGTTAGGTAAGATACGAAGTGTCCGTGCAATGAAAAATAGGTGCGGTGAAGTGGTTCTGTTGGGTGGTCGGTGCGGGGCCGCAGGCCGAGAGTGCGAGAGGAAGTCAAACTGTACGGGACGGAAACCGCGTAAAAAGAATCTTCCCAAAGTTGAGCGAGGAGAGGGAAATTACGTCGAAAGTCCCGAGAATTTATCGGTGCACTTTTATAACTCCACCTTCTCGGGATTAGCATATTATTGTATGAAAGAGCGCGCGCCGCCCGGAGCAAAAATAAAGCGCCGCCATCGCTTGTATGCAGAGCGATGTTAGCGGCGCCCTTTCGCAGGAGCATATCAAATATGTTGATAAATGATCCCTTTGAGCGACGAGCGAGCCCGCGAGATCGAGAAACTAGCTTTCTCGATAGGATATATTCTTTTCCTCCCGGCGGTACTACGGCGCGAGTCGGCTATTTGAATGTCAGAAGAACGTCGGGGGCTCGAGCCAGCTATAAGGGGTCGAGGGAGCAGGAGTCTTTGCATACGGATGCCGCAAATTACGAGCGCTGCCGGTAATCGGCACTGGCAGCTTTCTCGGCTGCACTCGGATGTGGAAAAGTATCTATTACCCATGCTGATCGTCCTCGTTATGATTTTCATGACTGAATATCATCTCTAATTTTTTTTCCTGTCAAAGTAACAGAGATTTTAATGTTTTTTTTTTTTTATTAGAGATTTTAATGTTTTTTTTTTTTTATTAGAGATTTTAATGTATTTATATGATTGAATTTTGAAATTAGTGTTAGCATTTACGTACATTTTTTTGGAGATGTATACATTATTCGCTCCCAAGTTTACGAAAATTTTTAGACATTATAGGTCGGGATCGGGATTTGGATTTCCTAATGATTTATCGAATACATTTCGCCTGTCCAGAACCAAATCCATTTCCGAAAACATATTTTTTAAGTAATATCAAAGTAATTATTAGTGTAATCATTTTAAAGTAATATTACTTCGAAGTTGGTACGATATGGTTTATTCGAGTCTCAAGCATGGTATTCTAATAGTATTGGTTCATAATACAAAAATATTCTTATCGAAAATTTCGAAAGTTGATTTGACTCGTTATGGAACCGAACAGCCCTCAGAAATCCATAATTCAGATTATAATAATTGTTTTGTTAAATGTGTGAATTCGAATATCTTTATTTACATGATTATAATTATATATTTAAAAATATAGTTCATCATCTTCGGATACAGACATGAATAATTATCTATTTGGTATCTTACCTGAATAGCAAATACTATGTGAATTTGCAGCTTACGCAACGAATAATCCCTTAGCATCTGAAACAAAGTATTTACATTTAAAATAACTATCAACGATCGATTACAACATAGAAGGACTGCCCCTAATATGTTCTCCATGAAGCAGCGTTGAGAATATATACCCCAGTTCAAAACAAAATTTGGAAGTAGAAAAGATGAAAGGTCCAGTGAATCCGAAATAAGGTTTAGTCAAGTGAACTTCCGTTCAGTCAATCACCGGTGACCTTTCACAAGCTCTTTGAATTGGCATCCTGAATTTTTATTCAGGAAGAATGGACCTTCGACTTTGCTGATCTTTTATTGAACATTCATGTTTGTATTTGGATCTGTATAAGGAATTGCCTCTTTGAGAAAGGATACTGCTAAGCAGCGGTTTTTCAACTAAAGGATTTCAGTTGAATTTCAATTGATAAGAACACATTTATTAAAACAATAAGGTTTATATAATTTTTAGGAAATTTTAATACACAGATTATTTTGAAAAATTATAAGGGAAAATATTACAAATTCTATGTGTATTTATATATATCTTGTTAAATAAAAATTTTATATCACCACTTGAGTTTTCAAAGTATAGTTTAATCATGTTGAATCAAAATTCGAAGACTACAAAATATTTACCATAGACAACAAGAGAGTATATTGTTGATCGTAATGAAAAAACGATTCCAAATCGACACATTAACAATTCGAACCGAATTGTGTAAGTTCTGCAGATAAAGTTGCAATACAATAAAGTTTGACATTAAAATTAAAGTTTAAATTCGATTAAATCTTGATTCAAACAATTTTTGAAAAGGACTATCAGAATATTGATATCGAGAAGGGATACATTCTTGTACAATTTGCAATTTAAATGGTTTGAGATCTCCTATCTGTTTCAGTATTTGATCAATCGAATGAACTGTTCTCATTAGAAACCCCGACCAATCTTTGAGCAAATAAAATAATATTGAAGGGATGAACTATTTTTCTTTACCCACGTATGAAAAGACAAGATCCCCTAAATGTATATACCCATCATAGATTCGTAGTTTATTCCATGCCATAGACCTCTCTATGGTAAAAATGTCGATAAGTTATCGACTGTAACGGGAGAAGGTTTCATAGCTTGTGAGGCTGAACTGCTCTTTACCATACGAAGATACTGCATGGCAACGCCGTCTGGTGGACATCCTCCAAAGTCAATCCTCGAATTTTGTCCTTGAAAAGGAACGATAGAAAATATAAAATATTCACACTAATGAAAGAATAATACGGGTGTGTATAATGTGAAATATATGTTGATTCGCTTTGGAATTAAATTTCATTGGTTTCTTTTTAACGAGTTGATATTTTTACATCGTCTATTACACTTATTTTCTTTCCTGTTTTTTACTCTGAAATTATCTCAAGTACCCATTCTTTTCCTCTCTTACAAAATTAGCATATGGAATGATCAATATTCATCTGAATTTTGTTCAAGGAAAAAATTTAATACGACACTCATGTATAGCCCCAGGGTCAAAACTTGATATTCCTGATTTTTCAACCAAATTTCACCCGAGAGGAAAAAAAATTGTTTCTCACAAGTGCCCATTAAATCTCTTCCCATCCCTTGATAATGACATACCGTCCACCGCTAATTACAGTCAAGCCGTCGCATTAAAAAATACCCTTCGTCCCTTTTCGAAAAAATCCACGCGTTTTTTATCTCATTATCTCCGTCCGCAGCATTGTCCCCCATCATTACGCGGACGAAATCGACGTAACAGCCGCTAGTTATGTTTTCGAGCACGCAAACCGTTATACACATTTTGGTCAATTAAATCGCGCGCTCCTATCTCCCTGGGTATCGTACGCCGGGGTGTTTCGTTCGTGATTCCCCCATGTCTTTTTTTGCACGCGTTCCACACACTCACTTTCAACAGTCCCCAATGCCATCTGGGCGGATAGTTCTTTTTTTTCCAAGGGCCTGCGGAGCAGCGTAATGTCGAGAATCTAAAAATAAAAGTCGAACGTTACCAATGGTGTCTTTTAAGAATTATAGAGCCAAGTGACAAATCACATTTGGAACTTGACTGTGATTCACTCGCTTGGGATTCTCCGCGTGGAAATTCCTTCAAGAGAAATGAAAGGGAAAAAATGTATAATTTTCATGCACATCATTCCTACGTATATTACTTTTTGTTATAACATTCTATTATTGTTCTTTTTCATTTTCTAATCATATATATTTACTAAGACTGTTTTTTCTCCGAAACACATTTGCATGTCAAATGTATGCTTGCACATGCGTCAGTACTGTCGAGTATATAATTACGAGAGGTGTTGAATTCTAAACCAGTTTTATCTTTAAAATCAAAAAGATAATTAGCGATAGGCATCTTGTCGGTTTACTCTATTTCAAGCGAATTCAGGCGGTATAATTTCGCATTAGCGTACGAGAAATCCAGCCATTAATAATACCTCGACAACGTGAATTAAAGGCTACTTGATATCTGTTTCAATTTCCCTGAAGCTCTTTCTCGAACGATAAAGGTCCTCCAAGAAACAGAGTCCCATAATTAACTTCGTAAAAAAGGTCAATCGCAAACAAACGAAGAGTCAACAAACAAATCGAGTTTATTAAGAATCCCGCGCACTCGATGACCGGTGCTCTCGGTGTAGGCAACAATCGCACAGCCACGAGGCGAGAGGAAGCGAGAACCCGGCGATAATTTTTGTTGAACATTCAGTAGACGTCTGCAGCGCTGGCACAATATACACACTCATATACACGTCACCCTCGCGCAACAAGCGATTCGCATCGAGACTCGGTTACAAACGAGAATAATTGTAAACCGTTCTCTCTCTCGCTCGCTCTGTGGCCGTGGCGCGCGGGCGAGAGAGCGCCCCAAGCAAATCTGGCCGAGGCAACAATGTTCTGCAAACGCGTGACTGAGTTGGCTCGGCGAGTACGTGCGTGGCAGCCAAAACAAGCGTCCCCCCGCAAGCTCATCTAAAACGGGCGCGCAAAGAACCGCGCGAAATTACAAAGTAGCACGCGCGGGCGCCCGGGCTTGCGACGGCGCGGCGGCGTCGGCCAGTCCGGCTCGCGAGCCGCGTGTGCAGATCAATCGTCGCGCGCGCGCCCGGCAAACAGCACCACTCGAAGGTGCGAGCACGTCCACCCGTACGTGTCTGTGTGTGTGTTTGTGTGTATACATGTATACCTATATACGCGCGGCGGCGCGCACATGCGGCTAATGCGGACATTAGGTAGCGGCGGTGGCGGCGGCGCGGCGCAGCCGGTCCGCCTCGGGCCATTGCCGCGCGCTCACCCCTTTTCAAGCCGGCAGCCCCAAAGACAGATAGCCGACCGCGCGTAATTGACGTTTACGCTTACGTCTTTGTTCCGAATAATGGAAAACAGACTAGCGACGAGAGTTTGCTCGCGCGTATATAGTCATATAGACGTATACTCACGCGCACACACACACCCATACATGTATACACGCTCGAACCGGCCACGCCCGGAGGCGACTCCAGCCTAATGACCGAGACTCGAGTCACACGCGCTGCCGCCACTCTCGCCCGAGCGGGGGTGTATATATACGATCTTCGGCCCGCGCGCTTATTAATTTCAGCGTAATTGCTTTCCGCGGCTCGGGGCCTTCGCTTTTTTCCCCCCCGTCCCTCCCGATCGCGCGCAGGAGTGACTTGAAAAATGCATGGGAATACGGTCGGCCCGAGTGGCGGGAAGTAGCGAGGAGCAGGGGCAGGAGGTAATCGTCGCTCTCTCGCCCGCGCTCCCGGCTTTTTTTCAAGCACTGGCAGATGTTTGAGTACCGCGTCTCACTATGCTGCTTACGACTTTGTTTGGCCTAATTCTCCCTCGCCCCGCGGCTTAGCTATATCGTCGAGGCGTATTCCATTAGGAGCCTTGCGGCTCGAGAGCGTTATTTCATTAATGACCTAAGCCGCGGTCGATCCGGATCGTTTGGATATCCCTTCGCGCCGCGCTTTAAATTCGATTCCGCCCGACTAGAGCCCAACGCGCGGGCACTGCTCTCGCGAGGATCGAATGTATATTCACGCGTTTCGACGAGTGGACGTGGTGAAAGTGCGAGAAAGTGCGTGTCGAGGGCATTTATTTATTTGTCGAGCTGTCGGCGAAGCTAACGTCGCTCTTGCACGTCAATCATCCGCCCATTTCACGCTTTTTTGCTTCGTGCATTTTTATGCGATGTTTTTGATTTTTTTTTCCGGGTTTTCCTCGCTCGCGGCAAATGTGCAGTAGCGCACCGAGCCTGTGCGCGGGTGAAATATGTCGAGCTCGAGTGTGCGCACGGGAAATTCTACATTTTGTTCTTGGAAGCACTTTTGAGCTTATCTCCAAGACGAACGTGTGTGTGCGCGCTCGCGCAGGTTGGAAACACTGGACTTTATTGTTGCCCCGGAGAAGGGCTTCAAATAAATTGCACACGTTTGAGCAGCGCATTTGCGAACGGTGAATCATCGTTCTCGGGAACCTGAAACTGATTAGCATACGCGATGATCGTTTAGTGCCTCCTTCTCATTTTACCGGGGGCTTGTGTTTTGCCAGCGCGATATTTGATTCATCGGTCAACTGTTCTCTTTGTACATGTCATTTAAAATACATTGAATCGCGATATTTTTTCAACACGTCTCGCACAGTATCATTAAATCAGCCAGAAACAAGCAACACGAATTCATACGGATATCATTATCGCGGTGGTTCTGGAAGGTGGAAAAATTGTTGATTTCTGTGGGAATACATTTGAAACAGTGACTATACTCTCAAGTGAAATCCTCTCATCCGCCAGTTCCGTAATCACTTTTTCCGTAGCATTATATTGACTTGATCCGTCGCGAACATATTGCTGCATATTTAGCTTCGATTTTAGCTGGGAAAAAGTGTTAATGCCAGTAGAATGCGAGGCTTTTAGTAATCGACGAAGCTTTTATCAAGAGAGTGAGAGAGTGCCATTGGAATGAAAGAAATCAAAACTGAAAGCGTCGCTTGATAAGCCTCGTAAAATCACTCGACATTGGCAATATCGTACTCGGCACTAAAGAGCCGAGTACGCATTACAATCGATTATTTTAAGTGACGATATTCTTTGCATTTGTTTTCTCTATTTCTATCTTCTCTATCGAGGGATTCCAACTGGAGAGTATTCGATATTTTACTCGGCTAATAAATGTTTCCAAGATAAATTATTTGTGGGCTTTGAACTGACATAAAATAACGAAAATCTGAAACTTCAATGGTCCAACGCAGTGAAATTGTTGTTATAAAAATGCCACTGGCATGGCTTGGCAATTAAAGAATCACAGCAGTGCATGTAGAGAAAGCTCGTAATAACATCGTCGAGGACAGGATTGGTGATATAGGTCGAAGTGCCGTCCCATATACGAGTGCAGTATAATATATGGTAGCTGGTCCCGCGAAAGCTCAGAGCTCGCTCGAGCGCGAGAGCAGTTATTTGCCCATGAATTATCGTGGCATAATAGTCGCGGGAGCTCCGGCGCGGCGCTCGCGGAGTTCTTGGGCGCGCGGGGAAAAAAGTCGGAGGAGCTAGTACCTACGGCTGGGGACTGTAGCGCCTCCTTTTGTTACACACTTTAGCCGACTGTCTGCCGCAGGCACACGTATAAGTACGTATATATACGCGTACGAGAAGTCTCGGGTTACAGGCACGAGCTGCTGCTGCTGTCTGGCGCAGCGGAGCTCGCTCGCATAAATTCGCCAGCCCTGCAATTGGCGCGAATTCTTTTACAATTCAAATTATGGAAATTTGCGTGCGCGAAAGAGCGCAACAGAGATATAACGCGAGCGATCGCCCTGGGGTGGAAGCGCACGGCACCGATTGAGCTTTTTTCGGGAGCCGCGGGCTCGCGCGCCAACGGGAGCCTGGCGCACCGCTGCAGTCTCGATGCGCACGTAATGCCGCGCGCTCGCGCGAGCCCGAGCGTGCGCATTTGTTTGAGTTACGCAACGGAAGGAGAAAAAGAGTAAGAAAGAGAGAGAGAGAGAAAGGAAGAAAGAGAGAAAGCCACTCGACTTCTTGGGTATAAAGCTAGTTTCCGCGTGCAACGAGCAACGCTTTGTTTTACGGATCCCGCGGTGCTTGACCCGGCGCTCCACGTGTATTTTATACAGTCTACGCTGGATCCCAAGTTTTGCGGCAAGACGAGAATCTACTGAGCATACTCGCGGCACTGATATTTTTCACCAGCTGCTGCATTCTATCATTGTTATTCCCATGAGTTCTTCTGGTAATTTATCGACTAATTCAATTGCACGCACACCATACAATATTAGAGTAATTTTCACGACGAGATTACACAATGAAATTGCATATGAAAAAAATATAAATGTCGTGTTAGATAGGTACTATTAGTGTAATAGAAGTTGAGAGGTTTCTGACTCTGGTACTCCTTTCAAATTCTGGCGGTACTCCCATCGTATTTTACTCCATGGTACTGAATTTGATAGCATTCGAGTTTTTATCTCGTCAGCATAAACTTCTTGTGTAATTTGATCCAGCTTGTCCTAATCTGAGCAATAGCTCTTTTTAAATATTGGCATGAATAAAAAATACTAGTGATACACTATTTATTCATAAGCTCGCAGTACTCCATATAGCATAATACTCCGCGGTACTCCGTCCGGGAGTACTGGAGTGGGAAGCCCCTCAATAAAAACACTTGGATGTTGAAATTGATGGGAGATTACGAATATGCCCGAGAAATCGAAACATGAGACTATATGGCAGTAAATTTAAATGGTTTATTTTGTTCCTTAAATCTATCTCGCAAAGTTTCATCATCGAATCTATCGAGGATATAGAAAATGGAACTATCTCGTGTAGTCGTGGTTTAGAGTTGTTGTCTTGTTTCCAAACAAAAACGAACAGCTTATTACCAGCTGGAGTTGACACGAGCGTTATCCGATACGTAACAATACTTCAGAATGTCAATTTCAATAAGAGTCGATTGATTAAATTCTAATCGTTAATATACTGAAGGTAATGAAATTTTGCTTACGATACTAGAATGTATTAATAAAAATATAAATTTGGTTATTGGAACTATCCTAACAACCTTATACGAACCGAGAAATCCACCGTGGATGTACTTGATTAGATTATGCAATGGATTTATCCTGTGTAAAGAGAACCGAGATACAATCACAAGGGGCAAATTGAAAGATGACTCTAAGTAGTTTAAAGTTGTTGCCAACATGAATGCGACGCAAGTCAGAGTCTCGAAGCACATCCAAGCGAAGATTGAAAATCCAAGCGAACATTGGAAAAATGACAATACAAGCCCGAGTGCGATTCGCAAATTAGTTGTATATCGTAAATCTGCCAGGTTGATCTTGTCCGAGTGTCCGATAACAAATCAACTTATCACGCAATCTTCCCCTGACAAAACCCACACGATTACACAAGCGCGAAGTATCAGCAGCGGCCGCGCGAGTCGCGGAGAGCGTGTGTACATATATATATGCAAATCCGTTTGAGCAGAAACTAAAAGCCAAGCGCGGCCCGGCAATCTCACGTCTCTCTAAACCGAAAACAATGCTCTCACGCTGATTCGCTCCCGCATCTAAAGGCTAATCGCATCTGGGCGATAAGCATAAATACTTCAGCATTGTGTCCCTCGCGCAGCTATGGAGCGCGCGCGCGTCCAGCTGGTAAGCAGCCCGCTCGCGCCGAGAGCCCGATATGTATACCGCTATAAAGCCAACGGATTCTAAGGGATACAAAATAGATTTATACGTACGTAGATAGATTTCCCGCGCACGTTTTCTCTTTCGTCGCTCGCGCACCCGCTCGAACTCCAAGCTTGGAGCCCGGCCCATAGATATATCTCACGTGCAGCTCGAGTCGCGGCTCTGCCAGTGCATGTCCGCGATAAAAGGATAGTCGTCGCGCGCGAGAGCGCTACAATCGGATCGAATGGGATCAGTCGGCATCGGGTGTGCGCGCAGCGACTGCAAAAGCCCCACGTGTATCAACCCTCCCCTGCCGCCCCCCCCCCCACTGTCCCCGAACACACTCCAATTCCGCAATTTCCCCAGTTCGCAGGGGTCCACAGTGGCGCCTACTACTCAAACTAAACGCCTCGCCACTGACGCCAGCGTGTACTGGACGCGGCTGTTTCACTGCAGCGCGCGGCCGCTCGAGATACGGTCTGTGCGCGCGCCACCGATCGCTCGATACATATATAAATCGGTAGTATACATATATACCCGCGCCTCAAACGAACCGAAGCGTATATATACGTGAGGTGTAACGTTATGCGCGCGAGAGCCCTCGTGTCAACGGCCAAGATACGCTCACGTGCTGATACGCGCAAGAAAAATTCGCCGCTCCTGCGCGGTCAGCGGCTCTTTCTCGCCGCGGATATGTCGTCGTACCTGCTCTTGACATTTTTCATACGCGGCACTGCGCGCCGAGTGTGAGAGGCGGAGAGAGAGACGAGCCGTTCCTTCGATGTATTCGAACGGACTTTCGGTAGTTATACTCGAGAGCCCCGGCCAACACTTATTTCTCCTCTCTTCACACGAGCTTTCATTACGTCCTTGTCCGAGCGATTTTTCGTGAGAAATATATGTCACTCGACACGCTCACATTCGATTCGTGATTTTTCTTTTTTTAGGTCAAATCTATTTTTGGAAAGATGATACCTTTCGAAACACACTGTAGGAACAATTCGATTCTGTTGCTGCTCGGAATCGAGAACGAACCTATTGATGGATGTACCCTCATGACTGTGCAACGTCACTCGGTCAAATGAGTCCCAATATGATGTGTCCCAATCGCGCCTGCTCCAGTTACGATTGCTCCATAATCTTCTTTCATTGTCCAAATAGATTCCATCCATCAAAAATCATGAATTCTCGTGTCTATCAAATCTATGCCAGAGTGAATCATGTGAATGAGCTTCTGAATCCGATCCTCAAAGGTTTAAGAGAAAGAAGTTGGTGTAGCTGGATCCCACGATATTGTTGTGTTTTTTTTCCTATTGAATTTCCGTACTAAGTCACATTTGTATAAGCTGACTGTCAATAACATACCTCGAATTCAAAATCAGCTTGAAACTCGGTTGGAAACCTCGAAACAAACTATAACCAATGCCTTGTTACTAACTTGAATAAAAATGATATAACGTGCAACGTGTCTTTGAATTTAATGGCAATGTACTTATCAACTATGACGTAGATAAACATACTCATTACAAGTGCACTCACGGGGGAATTGCTCTTCGCGGCGCACTATCTCTCTGCAGACTCGCTCGAATGTATTCATTGATAACAGAAGTGCACATGATACGTACCAGAACCATCGTATAAAACCATTGGATTGGTCAACGGCTATTTCTTCCTCCCGGATTCATTACTCAAGCTATATAACCGACATTCGTGCAGTTGATACAATGGACTATGAAAGGAAAGAGTATATACGAGGCGGGGAGGAAGTGGGTGACGAGAAATTGGAAAATAAAACAGTACACATAGTTGTCGAAGTTTAACAAGCTCAAATACAGGAAGAGCCGCGATTTCGATTTATTTTTCATTTTAACAAGTGCCCGCTGGTCGCGTTACATTGCGTCGATGCTCGTTTTTTGCGCTGCTCCGTCGAGTTACGGAAATAACGAGAGCTACAGCCTGTGGAGTGACTTTTAACAAACCCCTATTTTTTTCAGCCCCGTCGAACTGAGTTGGGATTCAACGCCGCTGACGCGGAAGTTGCGCGTCTATTTCGAATGGGAAATTGGTTTTTAAAATTTGTCAGACACTGATACGGATGCGGTATCGGGGGCGGAACTATTGGGAAAGTTTTGTGAGGCTTGAATCGATCATATTGTCGCACTCGATATTCCAAGAAGTTCTTCGCTTCCATACATCTTGAATAATGTAGAGTGAAATGCACCCGCTGATTCGAAACGAGAGTGTATTTGAAACTTTTACTCGGGAAAGGATTTCCTCGTCGTTGAGACATTTTATATGTGAAACACAAACGGATGTCTCTAAGTACATTCGTTAATATTGTTTCCAACGTGTTCGCAAGTGTTATCAATTCTTTCGAAGAGCTTTGATACGGGAACAAGCCATGGGGAACAATCGAGCGGGGTCACACGAGGATTTCGAATTGATGCTCACGTCGCGTAGAGGTAATGCTCGTAAACGCGGCATTGATCGTAAGCACATTTGGAGACTATGAATGTGCTCGCACATACTCAAATATATATACGTGACTTGACAACAGTTTTGGCTGGGAGATGAAGGCTGCATTTCCCAAGGCTTATTTGTGAACCTATGCCATACAGTCCCCCTCGGTAATGACCGAAGTTTAACCATAAGAGAATTCGAATCACGAAAGTCGTGAAGCGAATATAATGACATTTTGAAGCGTTGCCCGTGAGCACGTCTGTTACACAAGTATTCGAAATTGATAACAAGTTCGCGCGAAGTAATTAATCGATTTCGCTCATAAAATTTGAGGCCCACAAGCTTTGAATAATTGACAGGTCGCTTAAAACTCATTGCTGCACTTTATGAATCCACAATGGAGGGTCGTTTCGCCGTGCCCGCGGCTATCAAAAAGTATTCATGATGATGAGGAACGGGCACGAGGCGATAATTTAAGGCGACGCTTTTCGAGTTTAATTGCTTTCAATTGTTATACCTACATCGTTACAGCTGCCAACTACCAACTCTACACCAGATGAGTTTTCGAAAGACCTCGAGCCACCGAAGGCCTTATATGCAGATACTTTTTCACAATCTGTCTCGATCGCTGCAGTCGTGTTATAACGCCTGGATCCGCCGCTGATAATGTCTAAACGAAAATGACAATAGCATTATATTTAAATGTACACCACGGCTGGCTGTCTGTTTATTATCTGGAATATCACAATCTATCAATAGCGAATGGAGAGCGTGAGTCTCGAGTGCGCTCGGGCGGCACAAGCGATTCGAGCGTGCCAGTCACTCACGCTCCGTCGAATTTTTATCCTAATAAACTTAATTGAAAAGTCACTCAATTATACGGTGGACCAGAGAGAGAGAGAGAGAGAGAGAGTGTCGGGTATCGCACAAAGCGCCAAGCGGGCCCAGAGTGCAAAGCCAACTTCTCCCGGGCGTAATCAATACATCGATCGCGCGGCTGCACTGAGCGCTGCCGGGGCGCGCTGGAGCGCGCGGAACTATGTCGGGCAGCTAACTTGCTCTAATGGGAGGGAAAAAAAAGTTTATAATAAAGCCTCCCCATGTATAATCGAGCGAGCGCTTCATCGAATTACATTGGTAAGGCTCCCATTGAAGCTTCCGCTCGAGGCCCAGGCATTGGCTGAATCAATATATGTATGTTCCCAGTAGCGCTACACGCGTATATACATGTATGTGGCGGCAGTGTTCTGCTTCTTCGCTCTCGGCGCGGCGGAGCTCGACTCGAGGGACACTCGATTACGGCCGCGGGATATGAAGCGGCGAGCGTTTGGGCTTGATAAATTCGAAGGCAAAAACCGGGACTATTAATGAATCAAGCGGCCGCTTCCGACGAGATGCGCGTGGTTTAATGAGATCAAAAACCGCCGGATCGGTTCGTGGTAGTCCCATCTGCAACGAGGCCGCGCTAATGCACTTTCCCACTGGCTATCTCTCTCTTGCGCGCGCGCGACCGAGCGAGCGATCGGCTTCTGCGCCAATGTCGCCTCTCCGTGCTAAAAGCGAGTTTTATTAGGGATCCTTCATGAGATCGTGTGGTCAATGGCGCGTCGGGACTTCAAAGAGAATTTGCTGACAAGCTCTCGGGACGCTTTTTAATTTTCTCCGTACAATCGACAAACACCGGGACTGCTCATTCTTACGTTTTCTCCGGCGGCATCATACACATATATACTTATACACACACGCTGTACAACGTACTTTTGAAAGCTATACCCACAGGGAGATGAAAAAGACAACTCGAGGAGAAATGTTATCGAATGCCTTCTATGAATATATTACTGTTCCCAGACGTGCAATTTGTTTAGCCGAACTATCCGTCCCGAGAGCCAACAACCGTGAAAATGAAAAATCTGACTTCTCCGAGTATAAGGAAACTTCACAATTGTATGCGCGAAGTTTCCGCAGGTAATGCTATGTTATGCAAGTAGATGTTACATCTTGCCAGACCTATTCTATAAGCAATTGTTCGCTTATCTTGCCATCTCGAAGATTATTCTCGATTTTTTACTGCTCTTTGCCGCAAAACAGTCATTTGCAATCGAAATTTATTCTCCCAAATGCTCCTCCGCCAACGGTATATTTCTGGATAGTTTGCACTCTACAAATACGAGAAGATCTGTTGTCGCGGTTCTTCGCAACGGTACTCCTCCTCTTTACTAAAACACAATACAGCTGAGTTTGAATAAAATGTATAAACCGAGGTACGGAAATAGATTGAAACTCCATTGAGAGAGAAAAAGCGGGTCATTCGTCACTGTTGCAACGCGCGATAAACTCATCTCTCCGCCAATTATTGGACAAAGCAATTCGAAGAACGAGTCTGTCCGCTGCTCGAGGGTCAACTGACAAGAGAAAAAATTGGTATACACCCAGTCTGCGATAGAAGTGTTCTCGACATATCCACGTGGCGAAACTATAATATTTCGCAGGAACGCGCTTGGCGCTCGCTGGAGAGGCATTAGAGACCTAATATGCGGAGAGGCATTTCTCAACAGCGGCTGCGAGTGCCCCCCTCCCTCCTCCCTGCCCCCAGTGCCGTTTAATTTAAAGTATATCAGAGCGCGCGTGCGCTCGCCGGCAAAAAGGACAGTGACGAGCGTATCGGTCTGTCGCGATCGTCACGCGTTGCGCGGCTCGATATAAATAAAGGGACGTGGACGTTTAATTAAAAGATAATCGAGCGGATTACGCTGTGGCGTGGGTCACATACACACTTGAGCTCCGTAAAACCCGCACACGGACACACACGCGAGTGAGCGAGCGAGTGGAGGTGGGGAAACGCGCGAGCGGGTACGAAGGAGATGCGGTTAATGCGAGCGCGCTCGAGCGCGCGAGGGAGACAAAGAGATATAAGGGAAACGCGCGGCTCGTGACAGCGAGAAGGATAGGGACAGGTAGCCGAGACAGATACGCTTCCAAGGCGGATTTATTTATGCCCGACGTGACTCGCGCCGCAAAATCTCCTCTCTGCGGCCGCGCGAGCCGCTCCATAGCCGCGATTCTTCTCAGCTCGCGATCGCTAGCTCTGTATACACAAACACACACACACACACATACCGCGACGTTACGTAATGATTTTGATTTATAATGCGTTCGCGAGCTGATAAGATAGGAGCGCGCGCGCGAGCCGCGGCCGGGGCACAAGTTGCGCGAAGCGGAGCATCGGTTTGGTTTTATTGCTCCATAAAAGTGTGGAAATTGAAGAGAAAGGAGACTCGTGAAAGGAGAAATGCCGTGTAAACGTCCCCCGTAACTGCGCTGTATTTTATAGGGCATTAGATTTCGGAGATTATCCCATTCTTTATGTTGTGTAATGCTGCAAATATCAACAGTGTCGAGTACGTAAAGATACGGGTGAAACATAGGTTTTCACGGGATATGCGCGCGCGCACTGGATCCGTCGATGTGTGTGTGCTTCTCGCAGGTCTCGGAGGCTCTTCGGACGGGATGACAAATTCGCGCAATCGCGTCGGATATCTGTATGCGTGTGCGCGAGAGAAAATCGCGTAATAGAGCGAGGCTGGAACGATCTCGTACATTGTAATTTCAATGGAGATAAGAGCTCGAAGACAAATTTGATTAGCATTGATTCGCATTTACGAGAATAGCTTTCTCAGCGACGATCGAGTGAACGTATATTGAAAAGCAGTATCTAGCTATATCCCCAATCGAGTGTCAATATAGTCAGGGCTCTTTTATATTCCTCGAGACATTATTTCGCAACGAGATTTCTCGAGACGGAGGACATTTGGATATTTCAGATGCTTCGGGCTATTGTTTCAATGTTATTAATCTTGTCTTCAAGCGTTTCAATAGCCCGATCCCCAGAGGACTAGTGTTCCGAGGGATTTCAACGCGTATAATCAGAGGGACGAGTAATTGATCGTATATGAATAATGAAACAGCCCGAGGAAAATCGGAAGTCGAGTGTCCGGTGAACTCACGATTTGACAAAGCATGGAAAGATTTGCCGGGCTATTTTGACGGACGTGTTAGCTTCATAGCCGGCCGCCAAACGTTATCTCCCGGTATAATCGTTTACAAGCCCAGTACAAACGATACGCGGCCAAACATCCGAGCTAATGAATACATTCGAAAGAGTCCCTCTCGAATCGCTCATTGTTGATCTCGAACGGGTGTGACAAACGAGACCCCTGCTCTCTGCGGGCCGCACAGCCCGGAATAAGCCATCGAGATAGTGGCAGAACCGCGCGCGGGAAACCTGTCCGTTACACATATATCCTTCACGCGGCGTATATAATTAATAAAAGTTCGGACAGGCCCCGAGGGAGAAAGCCGTGGCTCATGCAGAGAAAGCCCGTATATGCACCCGGGGAGAGGCGTACATGCCTAGATCTGCCGATAAAGGGCCAGCGCGCGCGTGAGATAGTGCGTATGTATATACTGCACTATCGGCGCGCGCTGGGGATCCTAAGCGCGTCCCCCGTATTATACGCCTATATCTACAAAGCGATTACGCGTTATACATGTATCATGCGCTTATGTGTTTTGGGACATTTGCCTTCTGATATACAACGCGGACCAGGTGTTTCGTGACAGAAGAAATAATCAGCTCCCGGATCGCTTGGAATATTCGACGAACCAATGGACTTTTTCCACGAGTATATAACTGAATGCGCATTGTGATTACGGGCCGGTACGGTACAAAAAATATTTAGTTTGGGGAGTCACATTGAGTTATTTCACAACGAGAGACTAGTACTTTTGGGTCACCAATCACGATGAAGTTTTATGATATGATCGTTTGGTACCCGAATTCGGTACCAAACGATCAATCAATAGTGAATCAAGAATATCTCTGAGAAATTGAAGTATTCGGTAGAATGACTCGCCCTACTTGGGTATCAAAAAACCTTTTTTTAAAGTTTACTCATGATGTTACGCAACCGAAGGTACTCACAGGGTGACTGTTCAATATTAACAATATTATTTGTGAAAGAATCTGCGTTTTTTCCAGACTCTGTTTTTTTCTAGTACATTTCGCTGGAGTCCTTGGCCATACGAAGAATATATGTATTATAAGGTACCTGAATTCGGGTCACTTCTTCGATGAATTATCCCTCTTGGGACCAGATAAACAATGAATTGTTGAACTTTTTGAAAACAATTGTAAAGTTCGAATTTTTTCTTGACAGTTTATGATTGCTATAAGTTACTTGGACTACACTGGAACTTTTCAGTTTGTTTTTATATTTGATGTGGTACTTATTGGAATTGAAAGAGTCAGCTTGAGAAGCTGAAAGAACAAATGGGTATCATGACATCTGTTGCAATTGTACTTTAGACTTACCCGTTTTAGGGCCTTGAGTTGAATTTGGTCCACAGCTTATACTGTTAGATTATCGAATGGGAGCGAATCACGACAAAGTGTATCGTCCCGAGTGAAACTTACTTTGATTCTGCGGCAAGCTGAATGTGTAAGCCCATTATGTTTCGATTGAAAAGTTGCGGGCGATTGAATGCGGTAGATACACGAGCCCTTACAGCCCGTAGACTGCAGCGTGTATTATGGCCGATCGAGGTCTGCGCGGCACGTGTGTGGGTTTTGGGGTACGTACACGTTATGCGCTCGAAGCTCGCTCACGTAATCGATCCTTGACGCGCGCGAAAGGGGATAATAAGGATAGTATATACGTGGCCTGGGTGTGCACACATAATAATGTTCGAGCGGCCCCGCTATCGCTCGTCGATCACTCATCTTTCCAGCGGCCTCCTCGCCGCGCTAATTAAGCGTCAAACTGCAGCACCGCCCCCGACTCTCTATATCTCTCCCGAGATGCATTTGTATTAATTACGCGGATAATCGAGTGTCGCGCGCTCTCGACGGCTCTTCTTTTTTTTATCGATCCGGGAGGCACGTGCGCGCCGCTCGCTCCCGTTGATGATTTATCAAGGCACCGAGTGGGTGCGGATTCGCCACGGCTCCCTGGCCGCACAGTCTTCCATTACGTCGTCTTCTCTCGAAATGAATTGGTGCGCCAGTTGATCAGCGTGGGAACGAGCGTGTCAATATTGGACAGGATTATTCAATTACCAGCCCACTGTTTGGATCTCGGGAATGACTTTTATCACTTGACTCGCATCAAACTTTTCGTACGGCTCATCAACTGCTGTCGATAGTTCAATGTATCATATATACTTCGCATTCGGTCCTTCATACGTGGGTATGGACTCGCTGTTACGGCTCGTCACCTGCAAAGTTCGATAGAATAAATGTAGTTATCGGTATTCTGCACTAATTCTTCCAGAAATACAACTCTAGGGATAGACTGTAATTGACTTTCAAATTAATAATTTAATTTTTTTTTCAGAAAACTTACGCAAGAAATAGTATTTCCTCTTTAATTCTGGGGTATGTGCGGCAAAGTATTACGAACAGGTAATTCAAAGTAATTTCATATTCTTAGTATAATACTATAGAGCGAGACAGTACTCCAGAAACTATTAGCAGATATTACTCTTATGGTCATTCGCTATTTTAGAACGGAAGGGTATGTGGATTATAACCGGACCGAACGGATCGAACTCATTTCCAATAATTACGTACGATACCTAATCATCATCGAAGATCAGCGGGCGAGCGAAGGAGACCGTAGGAGAAAAAATTTACCCGAGGATCAATACCGCACACCGCCATCGGCTGATCCAATTCCATCGCAGATTACAAAGGTTGAGCCACTCGGCACAATATGAGCCGGGGCAGCGATTCACACAACGGGAATGTTTTCAGAGCTCTTATAATACGAGAAAAGTATTCCAGCATTTGTAATTAGATTAGCCTGAAAGCCCGCAAGTGCGCGAGAAGAGTAATTTAAAACTGACACAAAGACGATTGCGTTTCTCACCCCGATTCCCGGATTGAAAGCAGGCGGGGGCGATATGTCACCGAATCTAGTCCAAACTCATATTCTCCCCGGCACACATACAGCGGCGGGACAATAATATTCAATACGAGGCCGCTAGAGGGGCGTGCGCGCGACTCTGCGACAATCGAATCAGCTGCCGCGATTATCGGGCGCAAGGAGCACTGCGGCGGAGAAAAGCACGCACTTGACCCAGCAGCTCGGCGAGCTGCCGCACATTAGCCGGTATACGTATACACGTGCGTGTGTTCGTGTGTTACGCGACCCAACCTACCACCCGATGCGGCTCTCGTGTATCATCTCGCTCTTGCTCGGGAGGAAGTATTAGGGAAAAAAAGAAAAAGACACCGAGTGCACATATAATACGAGCTGCAAGAAAGGAAGCTGCCACTTCCTCCGGCGCCCGCGCGCCAATGTAAATAAGGATTACAGGCCTGAAAATTGCATTACACGGGCCCCGAGCGTGGGGGTAATCCGAGAGCTGCGCGACAATTCCATTATACGCCCTCTCCCCCTCCTCCTCCCCCGAGTAACAAGTCCATTGTGCCGTTTGCCGGAGATTCTTCCGAATCCAGCGAGACTCCATCATTTCGAGCCCAATACGATAGGTACCCCTGGAGGACGCTACAATTGCGCGCGGAGAGAGCAGCTCGCATCACAAAAGACACACTCACGCTCCCCTGAATGAATGGTTAATTGTTCCGAGCTCCGACCACGTACATATATACATGGATCCGAAGACGTGTGGCTGAAAACTCGCTCGCACTATATATATACTTGCGGAGGAACTTGGCGCGCGTGCGTTCCCAAAAGTCTCCGGTTACACCCCGCTTTTGCGTACATACATACATACATACGGATGTATGTATATATGCGGGTACACGCGCATAATGGACGAGAGAGGAGGGACGTGCGTGTACGCAGTTCGACCTCATCTCGTCTTTCTTGGTCGTAGGGCGCGCGGCCTTGAGCGCCCCGGGCTCAGATGCGTATATTGACGATAACGAATGCTAATCGCTCGGATGGATTAATTTACCTTCGTTAATCCAGCCCGCCGCGCACCCGCTGGGCCTCCGAAATGACGCATCCTATCTATCGTCATTCAGCTCTTGGCCAAACTGCGTATATCGCCAATGCGCGATTCGCCCCGTGTGTATATGTATGGCTCGCTCCGCAATAGCCGCTTCTGCTCGATTGCGGTCTGTGGAATTACTGCGCGCGAGATGCGCCGCGATACGCAGTGTGTGTATATGACGAGTGCGTGTATAGCGCGAGGATCTGCTCGCGCTTCTGTACGCGTACAAGCCGGGCTTATCGATTTTCTATTATTCAAGGCCGAGGCGGCACGAGGGTCGCGATGGATAAAGATAGAAAAAAGAAAGTTACGCCAGATCCATTAAAGATGCATCCCTTTTGACCCTCTATTCTCCCTCGAGCTCCTCCTTTTTTTCGCTTCCGTAATGATACGCTGTAGCTGATTCATGTGCGAAACTTTGGCCGCTTCTTTCATTCCTCCCTACTTCTTGCACGGTTACTCCTACCGCCGCTGCGGGAACAGCGTTTATTGTAAAGAATTATCAAGAGTGCTCCGCACTGTCTTTGGTCATTATTTATAGAGTACTTTTTTACAACTCGAATCATTACATATATATTTGTATATTTTTTAATCTGCAAATTGTTTGATTTCACTCCTCCCTAGAGCTCCTCGTCAAAACTTTTCGCATGAAAAATCTTTCGAAATATCTATACGCACAGCAGTTTCGTTATTTCTCCACATATTTTTCAGTATAAAACTTTTTCAATTACTCACGGCTGATTCTATCAGCAGTATAAGAGAGAATTTTAGCTTCCTCAAAGAGAGCAAGCTTTGTTACGGTGCAAAATTCGAACTCTGCAATCAGACCTCCGGACCTTCATTTTCGTAATATATACGGGTTGAAAACTGTCGAATCCCAAAAATGTCTATATATGCTTGGGACGTTATTTTGGGCGATAGCTTTCAGAGAAATTGTCCAATATTCTTAAAATTCCGCATATAAGTTAGTCGTGACAAGATGTGAACTGAGTATAACTTTCAGCAACATCCTTTGTTTATTTCCTTAGCAACTGTTTCTAACGAGTTCTATATAAGTTTCTCATCAATCCCGTTAAATGCTTATTAAAGCTCGAATATTTATAAGGATCGATGATCTAATCAATAAGATATTTTCCGTAGCAACCTTTTCTATCGAAACATTATTGTTTATTTCTCCGTAGCAGCCGTTGTGTTTTTTTTCATGGCACCTGTTATTAATAGACCTAGCTACCGTTATTTGTATTCTTTTCAAATATTGCTAGCAAATTTTCAACACTCTTCTATTTGATTCATCCCTTCAATTGAGAATTTATTCATAGTTGATTATACACATCTTTAACAATTGTAAAGTTGCAAATAAAAATGTAACAATAAAAAAAGAGCATCATTAGAAGTATTACTTTTCACGTTAAATCTGATTGAAAAAGCATACTGTTCATACAGTTAGCAGCGGTTTTTCCTTAATATCAATACCGAATGATTCGCTATGCAAAATAGTAGTTTTGATTGATTTTTCGATGAAATTTTTATTGGAGAATGTTCAAAACAGTGAATAGTACATAGCTCATTTTACTAATTTTTCAATTAATGTTCAGTATAATTCATCAGTCGAGTGATAGTAGTAAACAATAATTTAACCATTTTGAATTATAGAATAATTATTTAGTAAAATAATTTATTTTTATTTTATCATGCATGCACTTTTTGAAATACATTAAACTGACGCTATTAATTATACGTAAATCCTTATCGAAAAATGATGAGCTTGAAATTGACAAATCTCTCGAAAACTTCGATTGACTCCTATAGAGCATGTCGAAATACTATAGTTAGCCCATTTCTAGACTGAACTGGACGTTTTCGATAAGTATTTGTCACGTTCGCATTGAATATCGATGACAACACAATATCGATTGCCATATATATCCTACCATGGAGCTCAATCAAGTACTATGTAATGAAATTATTTGCATAATTATGTTTTGTTTGGAAACTCATAATTAATCACCGAGTATAACAATATTGAATAATCTATGAAGAATCACAGATTGAATAACTCTTTTGTAACCTGGAATCGACCATTCTTCGAAGAACAACATGGACATATCGGCATGGTGTAGCATAATATTTGTATAATGAAAATAACAAGTAAGAATTCGTTTGAGTTTTGCGCGCGTGGCATTTCGCAAGAAGGAAGTCGGCGGACGAGCCTCGCCCTCGGCGATTATCCATAGTTTTCCCAAAGAATTAAATCGGCAAATTGCTCAATAAATCACGTAATCCCATCAGGCGAGGCAGACAAGCGGAGTCGTCAAAAATATTTTGCCGCTCTGGCCCTTTCTCGTGTCTGGTCGGTTCACTTATAGGTATTGCCCCCTACCCTCGGTAATTGCTATTGACTCACGGAAATTGCATTCCTCCATTTAAACTTGGGTCTTCAAAGCAGCGCCTACAGGCACGAGCGAGTTGCTTACTCCGGCAGCTCGTGTTCTGCTCCATCTCTCATCGCTGCGGAGCGAGCGAGCGCGCGGCCCATAAGAAAAGCCCAAGACGCGCATTCAAGAGCCTTCCTTCCTCTCTGTGAATCAAACGGCGCGTCCGCCCCCGCGACCCGGCACCGCAGCCGAGCCAGCCACCAGAGATAGATATACACGCCGGGCGTAATATGAACATTCCCCGGACACATAATGCCCGCGCGAGCAACCGAGCGCCTATATATTCGCGACTGGCCGTTACGAGCTATATATATACACGCGCGCACATCATATACATGCGCGGCCCAGTTGAAATAGCGCTCCTCGAGAAAGCCCGGCCCGCACTTTATAGCGCCCCGGCACATTATCATCCCTATATATATACAGCCCGATAAAATCCTTGCCCAGTTCTCCGCGACGGCCGACAATGAGCCCAGGCGATATCCTCCAGCCGCCGCGAGTGGCTCGGGCAGCTGCCGCGATGTATTGCTCCTTGCGCGCGCGCCAGCTCGCCCAAGACGCCGGCCGCCCAAACGGACAGCGCGCCGGGAATGGCCCGCTACAAAACGCGCGCGTCCAAATTAAATTCCGCTCGGGAATACTCGCCCCCAAAACCTCCACCCCCGGCCGCCGCCCTATTACCGCACTAGCGCTTATTACTCATAGCTCCGAGTCTTTTCAGCCGCTCGGCTTCGGCCGTTGCTATCCACGCCAATAACAGCTGGCAGTTCGTATAGCGTACGAAAGAAAAAACGCGGTGACGGGGAGGACCGATATCCACCCGATCGGAGTCGTCGCATATCAGCGGCCGAGGTGAAAAAAAACACTTCCAGTCGGCAGTGGGCGTATGGGCACCTCATATATACATATACATACATGTACAGATAGGTGGCGATAGCTCTGGTGCCGAGTTGAGCGAGAGATATCGCCGAGCTTCGATTTTGATTTGCCAAGCCAAGGGGGGCCAACAGGACTGACGTGTCCTTCAAATGGGGCATTTTCCGCGCTGACGCACGATAATACTTCTTTCCGCTCTCTCGGCCCTGCTTCCCCCCGCGCGCGATTCTCTCGCTCTCGGGCTCGACCCTGCCCGCGCGCGCGACCGCCCATCTCTCGGCTCGTCTTCTTTTCCATCGCTTTATTATTTGTTCGGCTTGGCTCGGCTTCAATTAGACGCTTCTTACCGCTCCATTTTCTGACCCACCCTCTTCCCTCTTTTTTATTCTTCAGCGCTCGCCCGACGACAGTTGTTTTAATTGACTTTCAATTTACAACGTTTGCTCTTCGTCAAATTGAATTGCGGCAGCTCGAGTTCAGATCGGAAATATATATATACACTCACTGCTTTTCATAAAGTTCTCGTGGAGATTAAATAAAATTGACGGAACTACACTGTGCATCGCTGCAGGTTTTGGTATTGCGCACTCGATCAGACAGTTTAATTTCATTATTGACCATAATATATTGAATCGGTGGGACTTTCGCAACAAAGTTAGACCTACTTGCGCAGCGCGTTTAGATTGGAATATACACGCACACTTGCATATATTTGGAAATTCCGAAAACAATTTTAAACCATAAAATAGCTGTAGCGGCAAGGAGCGTTTTCCAATTTCTAAGGTGGATACGGGCGAGCAGAGTTTACACGTCAAGTCAGAGGCAACCAGCCAGCCCTGTAATCGGTTTGCCGTTATTGGCCATTGCCTCGCTTGCAATCTCATTCGGCGGAGTACTTACGCTGACCCCGTAACTGCGTCTAAGACTCGCCGTACCTACTTACGCTTGACGATGTCCGGCTTTCGTGACGTGGATGAGTGCATATAAATGGCGTTTAATCCTTTTAGCTTCCATGAACTTCGTAACACTCGATACGCCAACCAAGTGCTTGGCTTGGGATTTTTCCTTCCTCCTGGAATCGCATCCTGAGCTTTCACATGGAATGGATCTTAATTGAAAGACTCGCGAACCGTTGACTCGTCTCTTCTCATTTTGAACGATATAACAAAACCCGTGCAAAACTGCGCGTTGTGAGATCTCAATCGAATTCGAACTATCGAATTTTTCTAGTCAAATTATTACACGAATTTCGGGGTCGATACTATAACTCACGTTACTGTATTGAATGCCCAAACCACAAATCATCATATTTCGAATATTTCAGAGGAATCTGAGTGTGAATCGCAATGCTGGATAAATATAGGATGCAAAAATTGGACGGCTCGTGTGAATTATGTTGGTGATAAATTTGCAATGAAAGCTAGATACACGATCGGTAAATTAGCTTGTCGAACGAGCGTAAAATTGCCTGCAATGGACGTCAACACTGGTAGGATCGTGACCACATCATAATCGTGCTTAAGACAACTCGACACCGATAACGGCAGAGATCTGCGTACACGGGATCAACATTTTTAGGAAAGCGACTCTCGAAATGCCCAACACTGGATTTCGACTGGGAGTCGGGTGAACGAGCAGTGACGGACTTCGGCCGCGCACATTTTCACCGTATTATAGCAATTTTTTTCCCCGCACCGTCACAGTGAAAATCGAGAGTCGGGAATTCGGAGAGCATAACGTGTTTCGCACTTGGTGTGTGTGTGTGTGTGCGAGCTCTTGAATCGCGCAATTTGCCGCGTGCGCATGCATTAATGAAATTCCCGCGCGAATCTAGCCGGGCATGATCCTTTGGGGGCAAATTGGAAATGGAGTGCGTTCCGTACGGGCCGGACACAATGAGAGAGCCGCAAAATAAAAAGCACTCGATCGTCGCGCCTGCCTTGTGATGTGTGCTCGCGGCTAAATATTCATCGACGAGCGTGAGCGCGCGCGCGCGGCCGTTTATAATTACCTGTCAGCCGCTATAAAATCAGTAGCGCACAGAGCGAGCGAGCAAGAGAGAGATAGGAAGGGAGGACGAACGAGCTCTCGCCCCTTTGAGCGGCTAGCGACGCGGAATCTCACGCTCGCAGTCGCCGATTTCGGATACGCCCCGCTGCAGCCGCCAGCTGAATGTCGCGCGTCAATGAGCTCCCCCGGGCCGAGCACAAAGGACCCCGCCGCCGCCGCCGCCGCCGACGACGACGACGACGCCCCTTTACGCGACAACGGGGGATATATAAGCTGTACGGGGCCGTATATGATTTTAATTGACTGCCCTTTGATTTCGGACCGTGTAGCATTCTTTCGTCGAGGCCCTTCTCCCCGTACTCGACATTTTGACACGTGATGGGCTTCTAATCATCGGCGGCCCGTCTGCCCGTTATACTTTCCACTCTTTCGTTGTCAATTTTCACTTGACTTTGTCGCCGCGATAAGATCATATCGGCACCTGCTCGTACTCGGGACATTTGATTCTCGTTGTATAAATAGATCTTATACGCATGTCTATATTTACTTATATACACTCTCATTCAAATTCATTTTTGTGTTTGTCCATATCGACAAGTTATGCTTTGATTTTTATACCATACTTTGCGGTACGCTAATAGACTCAAATTTTGCAAACATAAGTTTTGTGGGTGAAAATGTAACAGGGTAAAAAAAATATAAGGAAATTATAAGTGTTTCAAACGCATACACAATTTCAAAAGTGTAGGCTGAAATCAACTACAGGTAACTTTAATCTAGAGAAAATTATGACATGATATGCCTAACTATTGTGAATCATTTTAGTATCAAAATTTAAAACTATATAATATTGTTTTAATATTCTATAAACTATGTACTCAAACCTCTTTTGTTTATTTTTTATTAGAAATCATTGTAATACATTATCTGTAGCAAATAGCTAGTGACGAGCTGTCGAATAGCAAATGTTTTCGATCTGAATTATTAATCATTCAGCTGTTCGACGTTATTTCAATTATGATGATACGCTCTATAATTATCGATTTAATCGATTTACTTCATCAAACTGCTGAATATCGATTAGTGAATAGAGTATACTATACGAACGAAAATTACTCTCGTGTCCAATCCGATTATGATAGTTCTGAGCAGGATTATACTTTTCAAATTTGATTCCAATCTACGAATATATACTCTCGCAATTTCATCAAACTTGCGAGGAATCCGTACGTATCTCCAATATTATCGGACCATCGGTAGAATGCTTGTTACCGGAAGTTCGATAGCCAGGTGCTGAATACGACTCGCATCGAGAAGACGCGTCGAGTACCATATGCTTGGAGAAAATCCATTGGTTCGTCATTACCAATATGACGTTGAGAAAGTCGCGTGAATTTGCGTACTTTCTTTTGAGTACCTGTCAATGACGTCGAAAGCTATATAAACACTGGAAAAAGCTATACGCCATGCAGCGAAAATATAGAGAATACAATATCGTGATTCTCTTTTTAATCAAGGATCACCATACAAGCCGCCAGCGCGTACGTGCGGGGGTGCAGCGCAGGGTTTATCCGTCAGATATTCCTCGTTCGTCTGGCGGCCGCCGACCGATTCGGATTCATTCAATTCCAAGTCGTATTTCATGCAGTCGGCGCTCGAGCGTTCATGCTTGGCTCGCGCGCGGGCAGAAATCAAATACAAATCCGAAGATAAAACGATCAGACCAACAAGCAATTTGTCGTGGGCGGCGCGCGGCGCGGCAGAAAGGAGAAAAGGGGAAAGTGCGACGTACTCCTCCGGAACGACGGAGCTGGAATTTTTCAGCGCGGCGCGTGCGCTCTGTGTGCCCTTTGTGCCCGGCATTGACTTATTCGCGCGCGACGCGACCCCGCTACACTGCACAGCCAGATTACAATCGTCTCGGGTGAATTATCGGTCCGCGGGATACACGCGGCACAACACGTCGTTACCCGCGAGCGCGAGAGACCCCTGCCCTCGCGCCGATAATTTGATCAGGGGATAATACGGGATCTCCGCATTGAAAAACACACGTATATATACACACACACACCACCGCAGGGACTCGAGGCGCCGCATCGAAAGCTCGGATCTCGCATATACATGTATCTATAAGCCGTCGGGGCCGGGGGGCCGACACACAAAAGTTACACGGCGCCGCTGCACGACTATTCAATCACGGAAATCCAGCGTTGTGAATACGCCATACACTGCGCGCCAGCTCCATATACGCGCTCGTCCGCTCAAGAACGGACGTTCTCATGGTTACACCTATACCCATATACCCATGCGCGCGTGTGTGTGTGTGTGAATATACGCGCATGTGAATGCCCGACGAATCAAGTGCTCAACGCACCGTCATGCGCGCGCGCGCCTCACGCTGCTCGGGTTATCTGTTGCTTCTGTGCTGTGTTTGCGGTTAATGCAGCGTATCACTCTTGATCATAGGCCAGATTTGATTAGTTACTCGTTCTGTGATCCCTGTCAATCTTTCACAATGTTTCGCTCCAAACTAATGCGATTTGATGGTTTGAGTGCGCCAATGCTATACTCGTGTAATTGCTCCTGTGCCAGCTGTATACCCAGTGGAAAATTTGGGTTGTCTTTGATAATTAACCATGTTGCGGTAGTTTTTTTATTCAATTTTCAAATTCAGTACATACATATGGCCTGTACCCTGGATGCGAAAGATAGAAATTGCGATAGACTTTTCGCATAACGGGATATACAGTGACAAACTGGAAATTGAACGCTCACTTGGGACTGGTCATCAACAGGTCAATTTAATAATACTCAAAAATGTTTGCGTGGGATAAGTTAAGGAATAGCCTAAAAAATAGATTCCGAGCTGGTAGAAATGTAGGAGAATCATGTATCACAAGAAGAAACTTGTCGTGATTTGAAAATGATTTTCTAACGCGACTCGTCTTAATTATTTCACTCGAGGAGGGTAATGCAGAGTAGCTCCAATTATCCATGGAATTGATTGAACAGGCATTAAAAGACATGACTCGAGACATATTATCTCAAGACCACCGTCATAGCTTCCGTGCCGGATAATACGAGAATGTTCAAAAGTACTATTGATTGGAAAAGGTAATTATATGTGCGCGGTGTTCATATGGGTATATGACCACTTTCTCCTTCAAGATCTCATTAACTTATACTTCCCGACGACAATTACTCTGTAATGAGCCGAGTTTTTCATACTTCCTCCTCTTAACAGGATCGAGTCGAACCTCAAAATAGGAAAATATCATAGGATTATGCATTGATACGCAAAAAGTACACGGAGCTCCCGAATGGAACGCGAACTTCACCTGTGCGTCGGGTGGACATGTGACAACTCGATCTTCGATCGTATCCAACTGTCAATGACCAGATTGTCACGCGGGGAAAACGAGTATCGACGATAATCCATGCCTAATCAATCCGCGAGAGGGCACACTAAATTCGCTGTCTGGCGAGCGCGTCGCGGGTGTATCGTATATATACGGAGAGCTGGTGCGCGCGAGACGCTCATAAAAGAATCCGAATATACAAGCTAATAAATCTCGAACGAACGAGAAAGGAAGCAAACAGTTCGGGCGAGCGTAAACAGAGAGCGGGGGCCCCTCCCCCCGTTCGCGTATTTAGACTGTAACGGCACACCGTTTAATCGTTTCACCCGCGAAAACAGCACTGGCGCGCAAGCTCGATCGAGCAAAGCCAGCGCGCGCTTGGGCATAACTCACCCGAGTGGGAGCCCGGCCCCGCCGCCAAACAGTTTTAGCGTTTTATTTAGCCGGGCGCGAGCTGTCAAACGTTACGAGGGCCGCCGCCGCCGGCTAACTCGATTAAACGAGCCAAATGAATATTGAAAAGCAACACAGCAGCAGCAGCGGCAGCAGTGGCCGGGGGCGGCGTCATTACGCGGCAGATATGCATCGCAGCATCGATTTTGCGCGTCGGGACAGCTCGGCGCGGCGGCCCTGATATTGACACAGGCAGCGCGCGATATTTAATAAATATCGCGGGACAATGACGTCGTGCCCGGGTGGACGAGCGCGCGAGCGCGGACAAAGAGGTGCGCGCAGCCCCGGAGGCCATCGACACGTGATGGATCTTCGGGAATTCGGCGTCTCTCTCTCTCTGGGGCGCATAGTCGCGACGGAACAACATAGCGGAACGATGCACCCGAGGCATTCCCCGAGCAGCCGTGGCTCTGGCTCTCAATGCGCGCACCTGCGACCGTCCCCGCGTGTATATGTATACGCGCGCGGGGGCGAATCAAGCCGGCGGGCCACCTGCTTGTATGGGCGCCCTCGCGTCCGTATACGCGCGTATCCGTATTGGAGGCTTGTTGGCGCGTCGAGTGGCTGTGGATGGGGGCTCCGACTACTCCAGTTGGCAAGACTTCGCCGCGCCCTTTAGAGCAACTCGTGCTCTCGGCACAAGCGTGATATGCCAACCGCAATTGGAAAAGTTCGCCCGCGCGTGTGCCCGGTTGACCTCTCGCAGGTGTGATATGCGCGCCGCGCGCATAGATACGTCCCCGCACCCTTGAGAATTTCATTCGTTTCCTCGGCTAATTCAAGCTGCGCTCCCGGCCTGTGTTATGGAAGCCGGCGTTCAACGCTTTGCCGCTCGACTCCCGGATGAAAAAGCTCGCGACAATACGCGAATGTACTGCGTCAACTTCGGGTGGCTAATAATGATGAAACTTTCTGAAATGCTTTTTGGGTAACTCGAAAAGCCATCCATTCAGTCCAACATTTCAATTTCTCAAAGATATTCGATCAATGATAATCATGAACAGTTCATCTATATCTATATCACTTCTGAACGATGCACAAATTCTAAACTAACTGAGAATATCTCCGGCAAATCGAGACTGAATGACTGTATATATGGCTTATTAAGGTACCCCAAAATGCATTTTGGAGAATTTCGTCATGATTTGGTCCCCCGAAGTTGATAATCTCTTCTAGTTAGTAACGGATATTAGCTGCATTCACCTCAATTAATTATGTCACTTTGGAATTACAATCTGAGCGCTCGGCAGCACTTCAATGCCTCGTGCGCTGTAGAGAATCCTAATCCTAAAATGAAGTATCATCATTTTTCTTTGCGGAGGAGGATTATAATTTAAATAATTTTTTTTCAGGAGGTCACACATTTTATTACACTCTACGCTGTCAAGAAAAACGGTATTGTGGAATGCAAATCATCATGTCCTTTAGCAATGAGGATCGGTACAAATTATAAGTCAGCTAACAATAAATGAACTCGATTTATTGGAGACATGGGATAGAGACCTGTCGACGCGAGTATATGAAATGATTGACAATTCGTACGTATATGCAGGGGTAACAAAAAATACGGATAAAACGGTATATCTATAATTATAGCTGATGAAATAATCTCGATTCCGTCAGATATATCGGATACGAGGTGAAATCGATAAATTCTTATTACAAATTTCACGAGAGAACGAATTTGACTCGTACACACCGAATCGCGAAATTGGCGACGTGATATAACACATGGATAAAGCTGTAGGATATATACTCTGATTTGAAAAACAGAGCAGGATCGATGGTCGACCCTTGGATTGAGCCGTGGCAAGTTCTCATCATCCGTCCACCACACACTGCTCAAGTCCATCCGAGCTATAAAAGCGTGTTCACGCGAGTATAAAGTTTAATCCCGGCGATATATGGAGCGCTAGTGCGCGCGCCGGGGAGCGCAGGGCCGCGCGTATAAGAATAGCACATGTGCGTTTTAGATACGAGAGCCCTAGAGAGTGCATCTGCATGTACAGAGCCGGGCCTGCGAGGATTTGATGGAAATCTGTTTTTGCCAGCTCGGCACCCGGGTGTTACGCACTCATCCGAGCGCGACAGCGATTCACTCACACACACGCATATGTATATGCACACGTATGGAATAGAAAGAGAGCCGGTGCCCGCGCGCGTGCGTGCACAATCGAGCGTGCGGAGCGAGTATACGCGTATATGTGTATATCTGATAGGTGTACATGTGCGCGCGAGGGCGTCGTAGCGCATATCGCGATTGCCATTGCGTAGTCATCGGCGGCTCTCGAACTCACTCGCCCGCGCGCCAGCCACTTCAGACGAGATGCTGCTCTGGAGAGCACACATAGCGGCGCCGAGATAACCCTTCAGCGGGAGGAACAATGCATTCGCGAAATGCGTCAGCCAAAGGACCGTCGGATAGACACAGACACGCGCGCGCGCACACACACATACACACAAGGGCAAAGAGACAAAGACAGCTGGATATATCAGTACGTATATAGGTGCGTGTGTATACGTATATAGATAGCAGAGCGGGAGTCCGCGTCAAAGTGCGACTGCGCGGCATTGTCGGGGTCGGTAATGGAAAGGATCGCCGGCCGCGAATCGCGCCCAGACACCCAATCGAAATTCGATTGTCTCTATATACCGGGCGGGAGGATCGATCCTATGCAAATCACCTTGCGCGACTGCACGACAGGGTATAATAGTCGCGCGGCCCGCAGCTCCCCCCCGCCGCGCGAGTAAATACAAGCGTATATAGGTATGTATAATATGGGCTAAGGCTGCAGCGGCGGCAGCAGCCCGCGGCGGTCTCGCCCCCGCCTAATGTAGCGCGCACGTGCACACCCGCGCGCAGTAAAACTCCCTCGTAAACTATCAATTTTAAGCTCGCTTTTCTGGGTTAAACCAAGGGGGCCAAGTCGCGCCGCCACCGCGGCTTATCGCTCGTTTTCGGATGTTTTTCCTCGCCCGCGATGGATTTACGCGCGGATGTATCCACTAATGCGCGGCTCTTATCGCTTTTGCCCGCCCAGGTATATATACGTATATATACATTTCGCCACCTCGCGGCGTTGAATTTATGAAGCTGAAAACGCGCCGGGCGGTTTTTCCGCGGCTCAGCTGAATGCCAGCTCTCGCGGAATAGTGAGCGTGTATATATACGTACCGCGGTGAACAGAGTCGCGCGCATTATTAATGAGATCAAGTGATTTAGTGGGGGGCCACGTCGATGCGGACAATGCGGACGATGTTATTCGCGTGCCGGCTTCGCTGCTCGCCCTCGTAGTGCAACCCGCGCGAGCGTACATATATACCGAATTTATTGCCGTTTTTGACAGTGGACAATGCCGCGAATCGATTGTGTTACGCGCGACTCGATGTTCCATTCTTAGCTCGACAACGACGAGTGTGCTCGATTCTACACTGCAGGCGTTGAGCCGACGTTAACCAATTCATCGACGAGCCATAGATGACGATGCGCGAATAAAGGAACAAGCAAGATTTGATTCGCAACTCGACGATTTCATTATACGCATGAAATTCAAATGCGCAAAGCTCGTAGAGGAAGGACTTTTTCTGGGCGCAAACACACGCCGAGTCAGCTGCTCGTAACGGACGCGATCGATGCATCGGACAGCGGAGTTTGAGCCAGATGAAAAACTCGGTTACATGATCATCTCGATTGTACCGAACTCGGGGAGTTTCTTCCGAAACTCTCGACCTGCCGAGTTGGCGCTTCGCTTCCCGGCAAAAGACTCGTTCATGTATATATACACGAAGCGCGTCGCTGAGTAATCGAAGCTGACTTTCATAATCCAGCGGATAGCGCGCGCGCGAGATATTTCCCGGCTGTGGGGCGAGGGGGAGAGAGTTACATACAGGCTTTGGCGCGCGCGTGCCATGTCAATCGATTTAAATTAAGCGAAGTTTCCGGCTTGCCGGGGCCAGAAACGTCGGTATATGTATATGTATATATGTGTGCAGTGTAGAGGGAACGCGTGCGCGCAATCCGCCGCGCTCGCGAGAGCAGGAAGATGTTGTCAGGCTCAGGGCTGGCAACTATTTACTGCGCGCGCTCTCCGATTCAACGTCGCGCGCGCGAGCTCTGTCTCTCATCAGGCGCACGTGCTCCTGCCCATATAAGCCCCATATGCCAGCCGCACGGCCGCCCGCCCGCCCGCGCCTCTGACTTATACCTGGGTTATTACGCCGGGACATGCCCCGAACCCCTCCCTTCCCCCCCAGCCAGCCAGCCAGCCACCCTGCGCACCTTTATGCTTACTTACGTATGCGCGCTCCCTCAACTTGATCACGTAGCGGCATTACTCTTGATTAAGGCCCTCGTATGATTTAGCTGTGGAGGTTCGCGCGCGCGCGAGCGAGGACTCGAGCTCGCGAGCTCTTTGCGGTTAGCCGCAGTTTGCCCAATCTATTTGCTGAATTTGCCAACTGAAATTCGAGCCTGTTACGCGTATACGCGTCGAGCTGCACATTGATCTCTGCCTTCACCCGCCTGAAGCATCCATTTGTCGGAATGACAATGATTTTCCGCGATTATATCCTTCGTGTACGCGCAATTACGCATATTATGCTCGAGTAACCTGAATGATTGGGTATAATTCAATTTGGTAGCTTGGTTCATTGGCTCGGTAACTCGAAGGCACGTGCATTGTGTGTACGCGCCAGTCTAATAGCATGTGCATTCAAGATTACAAGTAAAAGGTGAATAATAAAATTTAAAGACAAAAGTGGCATAAAATATGTGTGACAGAGCATCCTTAAGGTACCGAATAGGGGAATATCTGTCAACATCTTCAGGGACTAAAACTTTCGATCTGATCCTTGTCGAAATGACTCATAATATTACATAATATTACCACAGCAGCCAATCGAAATCAAAGTTTTCTGCGTCAGTTGTGATTACTTCTCAATCTTTGTGATATCTATAACAGTTTCCATTTTTTCCATTCTCAAGCTCATAACTGAAATTTATGGGCTTTAAAAACTGCGAAAAAGTACGAGGATTAATTAAAATGGATATCCAAGTGCCCCCCTCGCTAACTTGACCAGAGATTGAATTATTTGTCAGCCTATAAATTTGTTATGTGTCGAGGGGAGCCAAAACTGTGTTGTGTCCGTTAATCTTTTGGACCAGTACGAAATCATCGCTTGCCGGGTTAAAGTAGAACCCCTCCCCAAATACGTATATGCATACATAATCGTAATTCTGATAATTCCTCGGCAGCGAGGAATCAACTCGACAATTGTGAGATTGTATATTTTCATCCGCGGAGAAACAGGCTGAGAAATGTTCTAAGCCTCGGAGTATACGCGAGTGGATCGGCCAACAAAGCGTCGCGAATTTGAATATTTACGCAGTGGCCGCGGCGGCGTTTAAGCGCGAATCGAATTAATTATACATTCAGGGAATGGTGAGGGAGGCATTTTTTTCCCTCCAACATCCGCGCGCGCGCAGACAATGATATAGTCTGCGGAAAACGTTTATACCTCTCGCGCCGCGCGTTAAAGTGGAGAAACTCATTTGTCGGATAAAGATTGCGCGCACGACCCCCATCAAATTCAGCTCGGCGAGTGTAATCCCGGCACGTTGTGCCCATATCCCGCTAATAACATCATTAGTCCCGAGCGGCGGGGGGGGGGGGGGAGGCAGGGCTCTCGAGAGCGGGACCGCAAAAAGGAGTAGGCGTTCGCCGCGAAAAAGAACGCGCGCGCGCAACAACACTCTCGCGCGCGGGGCAACAATAAGTGGCCGTGTCTGCTTTGGGGCCGTGCTCGTGCGTGCGGATAATTGCGTTTGCCGGCCGACACGGCTGAAAAAGACGCGGACCCGCAAAAAGGCGAAGCCGAGTCGCAGACACGAAGCTCCGCTGCAAAAACGCGTGTAAAGCTCCGCCGGCGAGAGCGGTTGAAAGGAGAAAAAAATAAAAGCGGCTGGGTCGTACGTGCGCGAGCGGGAGAAATATCGAAATTCGATGCATCTCGCGGGGGGCGCGCGCGAGCTTCGAGCCCGAGAACAGCTTTTTCTCGATCCGTGTGGGGCTCAATGCCGCGCGCCGCGCGAAGGACACGGCACCGCGTGCGGCAGACAAGCGCGCGCAAGAAAGAGGGTCGCGAGCGCGCGAACGCTGGGGATGATTCGCGCGGGGAGGGGCTCGAGCTATGGTAAGCGACTTCGATTTCCCGTTAAGCCGGCTCTCCCCCTCTTCCCACTCAACCGACTGACTCGCTTTCCCCCCGAGGAAGACGCGTATAATGCACGAAAGGGGCTGCGAGCCGAATCTCCGAGCCATCTCGCCACTCGACACACTCACACGCGCGAGGAGGATTCCGCCCGAATACGTCCTTCGCGGCTTGTTACATAGTAAGGGCGGTTCCTGACCGTCCGACAAACTCCCGGCTTTTTTCTTGATTAGTCATCCTTTATCGCCAGCTCTCGCGCTTCTACGGCCTCTCTCCTGGTGCGCGTCTATCTGTCCCAGCGACGTTCTTTCGGCTTCGTCAACTTTTCCGGCCTGACTCATCGACGCCGACCGAGGACACGGGGGCAGGCAGCCGTCCGAATTAGATGAGTTTCTACTGCTCTCCGTCTCCGGCCAGACAAGCAGAGACTCGGATATTCATCGCTAATTGAATCGTTATTCAAATAATTGATTTGATTGGTTGGAAAGGACCAATCGAGAAATCTTCCCAAGGATTCCGTTGGAAGATGTATACATATATATACATATACGCGAGCGATTACTCGAAATACCGACTCATTGAGACTCCCGAAGCGAGTGTCGGAGTTGCGGGTCTTCGAACTTGCTCGAACTTTGCGAGGTCGTTTTTGCTCGAAATGGTCATATCTCGAGCGGATGCTTCGTCAATTATTCACTCCCCATTCCTCTGCCCCTCTCGTGTATTAATGATCATAGTGAAATAATATATGCATCGGCTCCCCAGCAGAGAACAAGTCCAATATCCTGTTGTTGGCGCTGCGGAATCTCTAATAAATGTGACTTCTGAAAATACTCGAAGTATACTCGCGCTCGAGTTCCAACGCAAACAACTTTGAAAGTCATAAAACGTAATCCCCAACAGAACTCGCAGCCGTATCGGGGCTATTTCGAGAAGTGGTAGAAAATTTCAGTGTCACTCACCGGTCTTGACACAGGCTTTGGTTCTCTTTACAAAATTAACTCCGTTCCAGGGGGGTGGAGGGGGGGGGGAGAGCAAACAAGCGACGGCGCGTGGCCGCGCGATCTCCGGCGACACCGATGGTTTTCCGATACGAAAACTGCCACGCAATCTCGAAATGAAACAGAGCGTGAAAAAGTGCGCCGCCGGAACGGAATCGTTTGTTGATGAAGTGAAAAAGACAATACAGCCACTCGCTCCTCGTCGAATGAAATGGCGATTACTGTACGCGTACGCGCACATCCCTATGAAAATTGTGCGGGTATTGGAAAAAATGCTCTAAAAAATGTCTTAATGAGCAAACTGCATCTGGCAGGCGATTGCTTCGTTTTTCAATTTTCTCAAAACTTTTCCGTGCAGCTTCGGGCTAATTATAGAGGAAAATATTTATTGAAAATAAAAATTAGTTGGCGACTTTCTTTGATGCGGGCCGGACACCGTGTAATTAAAGCATCGAGGCTGGGCGGTTTTTATTCAATTTTCTTATTTCCCTTAATCAACGTCAATCAAGGACGAGCATCGATTGAATACGAAAATGAGCGTATCATACGCGCACCGAAAACTCAATAATTATTCGGACCGAGGATGAATTTTCCGTTGCTTCACGCACGTCCGTGGAAACATTGTCCATATAAGCCGTGCTCGTATCGTCGTATCCCACGCCTGATATTGCGGACGCGAGTATGTGATACGCGTAAACACACCGATACGTAATTTTTTCTCTCTTGCCTCTCTCCGACGAGTGCGTATCTCGCCGAGGCATAAATTTCGTATAGCCCACATAGCGGAATCCCTTTAAAACGCATCGGAGCAGAAAAGCATTGGGGCACGGGGGAGCTGGTATATCGGTATCCGCGCGCATCCCCCCGGCGGCAGCATCGGAGGCGGAAGCTCGGCTCGCGCGTGTGTAAGTCAACAGCCGCAGCAGCAGCCGCGCGCGTATATATACGGATCGCGGCGCTTAACGCTCGGCGGAGCGCGAGTCCCGACTTGGTATAGGCATACACGCGTACACGGAGGGAGGCCCGCGCGTATCCTTCTTATATGCCCGGGTATATATCGATGATTTAGCCGTGCGCGAGCGCTAACAACTAGGTAACGCCCGACGAGTGCGTAAATCTCGGCGGGGCTTATCCGTGGGGGCCGCGAGGGGCCGGGCTCTCGAGCGCGCAGTAGATTTAGTATGAGAGGCGTCGGCTCCGCCCAGAAACCGCGGAGTTCGAGTTAAATGGTTTATGCAAGAACGAAGGCGGCGGTAATGAAGTTCTCCCGGAGTACAAAGCGAGGGAGCGTAATCGACGCGCGGATTTATCGCACGTCCCGCTCGCTCCTCGAGCCCGGCTTGATACGCCACGCACGTTACACGCGTGTGTACATATACCATAACCTCGCGCGATTTACGGCCCGGCAATAGGCTCGAGAACCCGCTAACCTGCGGACACGACAAGTCGCGAGCCAACGGATTCGGCCCGATAAACATCCGCGAGACTCGAGCTTTCGTACGCGATCGCCAGCGTTGTATATCATCGCGGTTTAACGCGCGAGCTTTTTAATTGCGAGCGCGCGTCGGGCAGTAATTGCGCCCGGACACAATATTCGGACCCGCCGCGGCTGCAGCAGCCGGAACGCGCGCACGGTTTGACGGCCAATTATATGAAGCTCGAGAGTCGGGGAGAATGCAGCCGCGCGCCGCTTCTTCGCCGCACGTTTAATTAGTTTTCGCCGCAACGCCCTCCCCGCGCGACTATCAATTATTGCGCGTTAATTTAAGGACGAGCGAAGCCGTTAATTGCGCGAGCCGATCGCCCGGCTCCCGAGACTCTCGCTCTGTGTATTTGTTTATTTAATTGCGCTACGTGCTATCGAGCTTGATTAATTCACACCCAGGGCCCGGCCGATATTATCTAAATTATTTATCTCCCGTGCTAATCGACGCCCGTCCGCGGCTCCGAAGCCGCGACTCGCCGCCATTGTATCGCCGTGGCATATAAATTTCGAGGATAATAGAACTGGATATTAGATCCTTGAAGGCCCTATAAGCCGCCAGCAGATATATTGCTTCGGCCACATTGTATCTCAACATTCTTATATACTCCAACACTATTCCAGATGGTATTGAAAGGATCAATTATATTTGGATACAGTGATTCACCGTCAAGAATTTTGTGTCTTCGAATTTTCGATTCGTTCTTCTCTATATACTAACTGTTTCGATCGTGGGCAACTATACGCCGGAATATATATGCCAGAAGAAATATGCAAGAAGAAAAATGCTAGTCATGGAGATTTTTGTCATGCGGAACTCGTTATACATATACCATCTCGTTCGTGAATTTTCTCAAAAATCGACGCGATTAGAAAAATCGAAGAGATAATTTCTAATGGAACATAAATACCGCGGGCTCGTTTCCAATGGAGCGTCGCTCTATAAATCAATTGAAATTCACCGAGGAGTCGAGCAACAAAAAGCGTCTGCTCGACGTCATGTTTACTGTTGCTCGAGCGGAGTTCATTATGCGCTCTCGATATTCCCGGCTCCAATCGTCGCTTGTACTCGGGCTTGTCGTTAAATCGAATCGTTAAATCAAATCGGAACACGCGCTGATTGAGCTCGTTCCCCGCCCCAACGAATGCACTTCTTAATTCCCGGCTCGAGCTCGGCGCGGCGATTTCCTGCAGCTGCGAGGCGACGACGCAGGCGCTATATCTCGGGAATACCTGCACGCGCGCTCGAGCTCGGCCCGCCTATCGGTAAGCCGCCGATCCACAATCACCCGTCGCCCGCATTTTTCATCTAAAAACGAGAAAGCGAACCGGGGCCGGGGGGAAGAGCGAAGATGCGCGCGCGAGGAGCAAAGGGGCTTGGCGACTGGGCATCTGGCCGCGACGTGTCGAACATAACGTTTAATAGCCGAACAATTTAGCCCTTAATCCAATTTCCACGGGCTTCTTAAGAACGTACTTTATTGCAATTACTTACAGAGCGTGCGCGCGAGCGAGCGAGCGAGCGAGCTCGAGAGCAGAGGAGAGGAGCCGGTGCGAAGGGGGGCCGCGGGGGCTCGAGAGACAAGCTGCTTTCTCGGTGCGCCGACGCCAACGCGCGCGCAGCTCGAGAGAGAGCGAGAGAGAGAGCTCGTAAATTGATTATTCGATTTGGCCCTTTTCTCTTAATTCCCGAGCCCCTGCCCCCGCCCGCTAGCTCGTCGATTCTCGTATACCCGTTGCAGCTCCTTCGAGGAGGCTCGCTTTCTCGCGCCGACCTTTCCACCCCGCGTAATCACGTAATTAGCCGGGTTAAAGAGCAAACGCGCCTCTTTCTCTCTCCCCCCACCCCCCTCACTAACTCTGTCTCTAACTTTCTCTCTCTCTGATCCACATGCCGACGCTTTCATTCCCGAATTTCCCCGGATCGAAGCTTACACGCGAGGGATCGCGTGGGCGCGCGCGCGCGCGAGGCTGCAGCAATTCAGAGCCATTAGCAAAATTAGCCCCGGCAAAACAGAGAGAGAGAGAGAGGCCGCGCACTACAAAACTTGCCCCTCGCTGCTCTCTGTTTTATATTTTTCCCCTCTGTGTGGCGGCCTCTCGTTCGGTATTTCCTTTTTTTTTTCTCCTCCCCTTTCTATTTTCCAACGGTATGGTTTTTTTTTCGCTCGCGCCGGGGTTTTGTGCGCGACGGCGGCGGCTGCAGCAGCCACTCCCCCCGGTCATTTGTTAGAGGCGCGGATTGTTTACGCACTCTTTCGCAGCCGGCCGGACTTTTAAATGTGCCGCGAGCCCAGTGAGAAATCCGCTGATTAATGCTCACGAGCGATGAGTCGGCTAGTCGCCCGTGCGCGCGATTTTCAGTTTTGTGCTGTGCGCGTATATATATTCGCGCGTTATGTTCGCTGCCCCGACCTCGCGCGAGAGCACGTGGGTTAATGACACGGAAGATGTAATATGCTGACGCGGAGATTCTAATGTTGCCAAGTCGCGGCTGCAGAGCATCTGAATTGAATCGGAGAGGAAAAGAAAATTTATCTCACGTGGATATTTTAATTTCGCATTGACGGTGGAACGAGACTTTATCGCGGTTTCGACGTTCGACATAGAAAATGACTACAACGAAATCGTATACTTTGTTTTGTCCAAGTTGGTTGAGTTCGTTTTGTCCAAGTGTGCGTATATTACTCGCTGCGAACGCGCGGAACAATGACTTGTCATCAGGGCCGGATTTTAAATATTTCAAATCGGCAGGAATAGAAAGCGGAAGTGTGCAGCGAATCCGGTTTTCATTGTACGGGAGGCAGGAATTGATAGGCAAAATCGCACAATAAATAGAGATCGTGTCCCTCTCAGCCTCCCACAGTATTTCGTTGTCGTATACATACACACTGCACCTATATCCCGTCGAAAGTGAAATCTTTCGACGATTCGCTAAACTTTTCCAATTACTCCTCATCGCCTCTCGGATTCGGCGAACGGAAAAAAGGGAGGGGAGCCAAGTTCGTTTGGTAACTTTTTCCCGCGTCTCTTTGTCGTCGTTCCTCCACTCTTTTCGACGAGCGTCCTCTTTTTTTCCGCCGCGCGCGCTCGGAGTACGCAATACGCGCATATATAGTTCAGCGGAGCGACGACGAAGGTGAAAGCTGTCTCGTGCATCGGACACGTATACATACACACGTAAAACATGCATTTGACAGTGGAAATCCCGGGTTGGCGGGGCCGCGGATAAGGCGGAGAGCGGCGGCGGCGGCGCCCCTGTCAATATTTCACGCTAGATAAGCCTCATGGCGATAAAGAAGGTATAGGGCCGCGGCGCGCGCGGCTCTCCATGTTTGCCCAGCGGCTTGTTAAATAGGGTGGAAGTCCTGCGTGTAGCAGGGTGCGTGAAAACGCTTGCCGCTCTCATTTTCGTCTTGTGGGAAATTCATGTTTTCGTATTGATTGTGCGCGAGCCGCGCAAACGAGCCCCTCGGACCCGATTGGCTCTTCCTCGTATAGTAGTGGCACGCGCTCGTGTGTTTCCCGCGATACTACCGAGAGAGAGCAGCTGAAAAATGACGCGGGCGACGGGAGCGCGCAGCGGTGCTCCGGGGCGATGCTTATCGTAAACCGATTTACTTACTGATTTGTTGAATCCGCTTAGCGCATCGATTAGACAAGATTACCGGCTCGAGATTAATGAATCTCCCTGGGAAAATATACACGCGGGGAGGCGACGTATGCTCTTCAATGAACATTTCGGGTTTTTCTTGCTTCTCCAAACATTCAATGTTTTTCGTCTTTCCGGACACTCGTCAAAATGAGGTAACTGCAGTCAATTTGGCACGTTCGTCAGAATTCTTATTTCCGGTGCTCTCTGAGCATCAGTCTCTCTCGGGTTATGTTGGGGGAATCAAAAGAAAATTTGCGGTACCTTCCCCGCCCATTTAGCCCTTGAATCCACTATCCTACAATACTTTGAAGTTTCACTTACTGATTTTTTCACTCTTTTCTTATTTCACTATTCACACTCAACCTATAATATCAGGAGTAAATAATTTTTATCTCTCAAAGTGTCATTACTCTTTTTTATTTAAAAACATTTCAGCTTTCGATTAGTCACATCAGTTTTCCCAAAACTATTTTTTATCATACTCAAATTGCTCTTTTTCGCATCAAAAATAAGTGAAGCCAATGTGACCCATTCTGCGTTTATAAATGGAAAAACTGAGTGAAATCGTTGAATATTTATATAGACATATTACGATGATTTAGAAATATATTTTTGAGTTGAATGTCAAAAGTTTTGTATAAATATCACTGGGAACATGATTGAGAGTTTATTCCAATACTAATTTGATCGTCGCTGTAGGCGTATATAGGCTGTAACAAATGGTGCGAAATTGACTGCACGTTTTGTGCAGTCAATTTAGCCTTTTCGCGTGCATTTAGCCTTTTCGCGTTTTCTTTAAATTGAAATTTTGAATAGGTTAAAACGGTCGGATAATAACGACAGAGATGGTTTTTGATAGGTATTGAGCTAAACTTTAGGACACTGTTTGCAGAATTTCAAAATTCTATCATAGTCAAATTCGCAAAAAACCCTTAGGGGTGGCGCATAGGCTGCAGTTAACTTATTGAGATACTGAAAATTTGATAAAATCCGTACTTATTCTAAATAAACAATTTTTTTATCTGTCAATAATTTCAAATATATGCCTCAGTAAAACATTAATTTTGAAATATTATGAACTTACCATTGCGCTGGAAGATTCTTTCAGAATTTGTCGAGTCTTGGTTAGTTTCGAATTGATTAGGTAATTCAACTTAAATTTTATAGCTACGTGATTATGTATGTGATTGCCTTCCATCGTTGATTGATCGAGTTTTTAAATCACAGAATTTCTTGCAATACTGTAATAGAAACGCAAGGCTTTCACTGATCCGGTCAGGGGTAATAACCAACTAAGTTCTCCGAGTCTTTATTCTCGTAGTAGAATAAGCAGGTCTTATACAGTTATTTGAGTATTCGCTTTCTGATCCCAATGTAAAGAAACTACAGTATATATTAGAGCATCAAGATTAATAAGTATGGGGCAAATACTTGGAAAATAGGAATTGGAAATGACTTAAACTCCATGGCTTCGTGCAGAGATGGAGTCGCGGAGACATTGTGTTTAAATTATTTCGAATTCCTATTCTTATTGGCCCTGAAAGATTGGATTTCTGAAACTTGAGAATGAATAGGTGTATAGCCCACGAGGGGTTTCTGAACGACCATTTTCAAGGACAGACTCGAATTTTTACATTCCTAATAGGTATAAAGTCAAAGGTAATAAATTTACTTCATATAGAGCAGTATAAATATCAAAATCAAATGAAAAGCGAGTAAATTTTGTTTTCCGCTGAAATATATCTTCATATGCACGAACTATATGTATTTTTCCGAAGTTTAATGATCGCACTTAGTTTAATGAGTTACAATCTTGAACAGAGTAATAAACTCGAGAGAAATAAACTTATCTAAAACGATACTTCTTGGCTAGATCATTAAGAAGTTTAGCATCGAACTGGCACTATTCGGAGTGAGCCAAGTTTCACTAGAGTCTCCACGTGCCGCCGCAAGCCGTATAAACTCGGGTTTCACCGAGGCGCGCCTCTGAAGCACACAGCGCCTCGTGACCAATTTTCGGGCCGACCGAGCATCAACGCATAACCTGTTATTACGTCGAGGAAAAAACGCCGGCTCAACCGTGAAGAAGCCATCACGGCCAGTCTGGCGGAGATAAAATTTGGATTGGCCGCGCAGCAGCAGCAGCAGCAGCAGAAGCAGCAGAAGAATAAAGCGCTTTATGGAATTATAAATCTTGTAAATTCAACGTATTAGGAAAAGTCGAGGAGGCAAGACACTACATCACTCGCGCACACGAGCACACACGTATACGCGCGTGTACCGGTAAAACAAGAGATAACGATCTACACGTAGTAAAAATCTTGGCGTGTCCGCTCGAGCCATTAAACGCCAGGTGGAAAAAAATCGGGGAGAGACGCGGACAATAAAATCCACGTCGCGAGCGGCGATCATATATATACATACTCGGTACACTCGCGGCCGGAGAAGAAAGTGTCGTGCGCGCGGTATGGCAAAGTACGCGCATATCCACACAACAAACTGGCCAATGGGACGCGGCCAGTTTAATTTGCCGGCGCGTCGTATAGACCGGCGAAATGAATTACCATCCCTCGGGTGGCGTGCGCGGCAGCCGCGTCGGGGAAAAAATAGCCGCGCGTCGCGCTGTGCCTCCCACAACGCTAGACACTGTCACGTACAGCGCCAGCGCGACTTCATCCCGCGAGGCGAGATGCAATTTCCGTTATTTTTACCCGAAAAGCTCCTTACCGTGTCCTCGCGGCACGTTCCTCAAATAAACCCGGCCCGCGAGTGCATGCGCGCACGCCAGCGCCACCGGCCACGTTTTTCTTCCGCTGTTTTTTCTGCCGAGCGCCCCGGCGCGGTGGCCTAAATCTCCGGCGCGAGCGCGTAACTCTTTTTTCCGCCCTTCGAATCTGTGAAGAAGTCTGGCTGGCGAAGCTGTCGGATCAGCCGATCCGCTGGAAACAGCCGAGACAGAGCCGCGGAGACTTCATTTATTCCGCTTCACGTCGCGAGCATAAATATTCCATTCCGGAATGAGAATCCTCGTGTGATGTGCGATTGTCAGCCGCGCCGCCGGGGCGCAAAGGAGATTTTTCCACGACTCGCCGGGCTCTGCAAACGTTTCCGCACGAGCGGCGTTGCTCCATTTCCGAGCTCGCCTCCAGTACCTGGCGCGTTACATAACTCTCTTCCCTCGGAGCTTCCACTTTTTATGTTATTAGGAACATTGAACTCGAAAATCGCGAAATTCCCGCGGTATGAAAACACTCGTTACTCGCACGAGTATATACCGAGCTTTCCAATATATACACACACACCAGGCCCGCATTGTTCTTCCCCCGTATCGTAAAAATATCGGAGGCAACGCATTTTTACGGCTGCGGAATTTCAAACGCGAATTGGCATCGCGCGATACACGGCTGGCTATATCGAGAGCGGGTATAGCCGCGGTAATCCCGAAGTTGGAAAATACGAATTTATGCATACGCAATACACGTCGATCCTTGTCACCTCGCGGGCGTGCGAAACGAAAAAACGTGAAAAAAAAAAGGGGGAGCAACGCCAGCTACGCGAGTAGTAGCACCTGAAACATAAGCAGAGCCGCGCGGCGCTCGGGCTATCAATCACACGAATTCAAATCAGCGAATGGCAGCAAGCAGACGCTAAAGCGGCGATAAATCAGCGGAGTGCATGAGCAACGATCCACACGCACTGTGTCCGTGTGTGTATATACATATAGGTGCGCGCGGCGGCTCGTAAAAAAGCTTGGGGGCCGCGATCGGAAGTGGCGCTCGCGTGCGCATAATACACGCGCTCATCAATGCGTCGGACGCACGTAGCGCGTCGCCCCGGGAGTCCGCGATGAGTCGGCGTGCGTAGCACTGGAGCCCGTGTACGCGCCGCGGGTGCCCTCGCTTTTTTATCCAGACCGCGCCCCCGCCCCCCGATCATCGACGAATCCGCGATTGGGCGCGTCGGATCGCACCGGGAACGGCCGGGTCATCGGGGCAGCTCGACGGAGAGCTGCAAGACGAATGAAAATCATCCGCGGGATTGTGATCGTTAATCGTTCCCGCGACATGACAAACGAGCTTTGTTTCTCGCCTATATGGCTCGGCACAGACGAATATTATGTTCCGATCCTTCTTTGGGAGACTGCGAGTTTATCGTTATCTCCGCGAGAGAAAAAGCGAGTGCAGTCGTTTTGAAAAAAAAAAAAAACGCATAGCGAGCTATACTCTTGATCTGTGGATATCGAGAAATCCGGTTGGATTATTAACATAAATTCATACAAAATATTGAAGTCAATTACGGCTGTATAATTTATTCGAACCTCTGCCAACTTATGTTTATGGGATCATATTTATTCATTAATACATTTTCATTTATTTTTTTCATCTAATTATTCATTGGCAGCGGGACAATTAAAAGAAATATCCGTTCGCTTTAAATATCCCCTGTAAATCGTTTCACACGTGACATAATTCCATATGAATTTGTCTATACTCGACACGTACATATATCTGTATGTATTGTTTATGGCACGTTAACATGAAGAGCGTGTACTCTCGTAGTAGATTGTGATGAAGGATTCAACGGAAAAATCATCAGATAGACTGCAGGCATTTCAAGTTGATCACTGGCCTATTTCTTAAGAATTTCCAACTCATCAAGGAAAATTCTTCAGTGCTTTTGAGACGCTTCTATAGAAATGAGATATGAACTCCAAGTTCTCTTCGATATATGACGCTACATTACCGGCCGTTGCTGTAATTTAAATGCAAAGTATTCTATGAAAAATCATTATTACGGTAAATATTCTTCATCTGTTTACAATAAATTGTCAACATACCAATGGAGAAAATGTGAGGTAACTGCAATCAATGTTCCACCCGCGCACTAAGAGTTTTTCGTAAATTTGGCTACGATGTAATTTGAATTTTATATTTTTAGGAAATATTTTAAGGATCACTAACGAGACACAACGAGAGATATTTTCACTTGAGATAAACAATTACAAGTAAAGAAATAAGAGGATTATACTTCTTCATTGTAATTTAGTTAGCTGAGTAAAATAGGAAATGGAGAAAAAAGAAGGGAGTAAAAGTTAGAACAATTGTGAAACAGTATATATGCTAAATAAGGAATATGGAATATCAAAGAATTGCCTCATTGCCTTCAGTGGTGCATTAGCTTTATGTGCATCAAATTTGTCACTCACTTATATATGCTGACTAGATCATTATATTTATCAGTATATGATATTAGTATACGAACGAAATAAGCAAATTCATAAGTGAGTGACCGTATAATATTGTCTATTTTTTGAATGACGAGTGAATCTAATTTTGAATCACGAGCACAATCTCTGTGTAAATCTCCCTCGATCGATCGCCCGCAACTTAGAATCGGAAATTTGCGCGATGAGTGCAATTTCCAAGAAGCCTCGGCTGTCTAAATTAATCCATCCCGCACTCTCGTAGAGCTTTGCGATTCGCGCGCACACACGACTATCGCGTTACAGAATAATTATGATACCCGCATCGTTTATTCCAGCGATTTCTATTACTCGGCGTTCCTTTCTTTCTGTCCCGGGCGCGCACATAAAGCATCGGCTCATCCGCGGCCAGCGCGACTGTATATATGTACGAGAGCCACAAAGAAAACCCGGATGCTCGTGTGTCGTGGGGTTATTTTTCTCACGGCCGCGCGCCGACCGATCGTATTTGCTCGGGCAACGTCTTCTCTCGCTCTGGAGCGCGCGGCCGACGTATAAAGGAGCAAGAAAAACAACGCTGCACGGCTCGCGCGCGCTTAATCCGCGCGCCGTGTACGGCTACTGTGTCTAATCACGTTATTACAAGCACTTAAGCTCGGCCTCCGCAGTCGCGCATCATTACTCGGACGCGTTGCATGCCCTCGCGAGCACGCACGTGTGCACTTTTATCCGCACCGCCGCGCCGGGCTATTTCGGTAACTCGCGCTCGAGCCGCTGTGGGAATATATCGGAAGGATTTTCGCGCGAGCTTCTTACTGCGCTCGCGCTTTTTTATTGGGCCATATCACTTTGAAGTGGAGCAGGGAAAAAAGATCATTAGGCGAGCGAGGAGCAGGGCGAGCAGGAGGCGGAGGAGGAATGAGAATAGCTGGAACTAATTACGGGGTGAAAGGTGGCCGTTAAGAATACCCCGAGCATTACACGCGGCCGAGCGAACCTTGCGCGTTTCGAAATAGGGTGTCGGCAAGTTGTTAATAGGAAAAAACATGTGTGCGGGCGCGAGCTTCGTGCGGCTGATTCGAGGGGCTTTCGAATCTAGCATTATAGTTGCGGCTCGCGCGCCAGATGTGCTCGATCCAGTACGCACCCACTCCGTGATCGGGGATTAACCGATATTGAATAATCCGATGAGGTGTGATACGAGTTTAATAGGTGAATTCGCGTATATACATATACGATCGTTTGGAAAATAACACTTTCTTGTAGTGAGCGCATTTTTCTTCCAAAGTGGATAATGACGCTGTCATCAATCATTCATTACGTTCCCATCAATCACCGCTAGTTTCAACTACTCTGACTATTTCGGCTGCGCGCATTGATTTACAGCCTCGAGACTCGTTAATAATTTCCCTCCGTGTCTGTGATATTCTCGTCAAACTTCTATCAGTCCTCGAGCGAAAGCTCGCGCGACGAGTATATATACCGAGACGGTATTGAAGTTTTTCCTCGAAACGTCACTCGGGTCTTGAGAGCATTGATTTGGATTTGAGCGTCTCTCGCGAAAAGTATGCCCATATAAGATATAGTGCGGGCAAAACTTTGGCTGGATAATGCGTGGACCCGGGGGTATTCATGCAAATGAGAGCGCGGAAAGGCAAAGGAGACGCGCAGCCGGGTCGGAGCCGGGGCGAAACAAACGATCGGGGCATATCAGAGGAAGGCTTGAATTGCCGGGGAGCGAAACAGCCGCGCCACCATTAAACTGCACTTCGCTTCTCCCCCCCATCAAAATAATTCGCAAGCACATCAATAATCCGTCGTCGCCGCCGTTGTCGTCATAGTCGCGAGTTCTTCAGGGAGAACGGCGTTCCATCATCGCTCTCTCGAATCCACGAGAATAACCGAGGAGGGGCCGCGTCTCGGCGACGACGACGCGCTCTCCCATAAAGCCGCGAGCAAATCCAGTCGCGCGATATTAGCGCGTGCGCCCGTACAGCTCGAGCTTGATTTATCTCGGGCCGATAAATCGCGAGTGCTCGAGCAGGAGGAGGAGGAGGAGGAGAGCTTAATTGCGGCGGCCACGTTGTTTGTTACCTGGCGCGCGCGCGGGCGGGGCGCGTAATTAGAAAATCACTCGGGAAGCTCGCGCGAGCTTGCGCGCGGCGTATAGGTGGCGAGAGAGCGGATATAAGGTCGATAGGGCTGCGCGCAAAGCGCACCCAGCTATAACATAAATCGAGCGAGCTTTGTTGGACGACTTAGGTTCGTCGACCCGCTCGTGCAGCGCCCGTCTCTCCCTTCCACAATGTGTGCGCCGCTCTCGTCTTGTTGCCGCGCGCGAGCGCGGCCCGCGTGTTGCGCGCACTAGCTCATTCCACGGATTCGCCAAAGGCGGAACGGCGTTAGGCTCGATCTACAGTGTCCTTGTTTATGCTCCGTGTGCTGCTGCTGCACCGCTGCTGCACCGCGGCTCGCATGGCTCTTTTTGGGAGCGACTGCGCCTTTGTTGGAGCCTTTCCAAACCATTGGTTTTACAATGCGAGCCCTCTGTGCAGCAAGTTGGCCGCTTCCCTGAGTGATTGCATTAAGCGAGCCGCGTTCCGCGCGGGAGAATTTGACTTTCGATCCGCTCCCTGTTCCAATTCATATATCGCGTTCTGCTCCCGCGGGAAGCTCCGCACCGCGGGCAACTTTATACGGATGGAAAAAGCTTCGGAATCCGTTTGAAATATCTTCCCCGCAATGTGTATGAGCGAAGCTCCAACGTTCTCCGTCAAAGAAGTACTTTTCAAATTATGTCTTGCCAATCCCAGCTTGTATCGCTTGTACATTTGAAAATATCGTTAGTGCACTCCGGCATCCACGTTCCTCTTTTCTTTTTAAAACTTTTCGAAGCAGTGAAGGATGCAAGACTCGAATGTCTGCACTTGGACATGATTTGATTTGCACCCATATATGCATTCCTCGTACTTAACAGATGGATTGATTTAATTATACATAACTTTGACAATATGTGTTATTCAAGTTCGATTGATTCGAGAGTGGAGCATCATTGAAAACCACTACGTACTCTATAATTGTCATTGTATCGATTCGGACATTTTTCTCTGTTTCGAATGTTGAAAGTCTCGATATGTATCTGACGTAAGAAGGACGAAAAAAGTTTGGCCGCAATTAGCAATCTCCTTTGTTGCCAACTCCAATACATCCGTCAGTGCGGAGACATTCCTCGCAGAGTAGCCACTATTTACTTTTTCCCGGAGCCACGAGTGCGCGCGCGGGCGCGGGGATCGAGCAGTATAGCACGAGAGAGCACAGGAGTGGCGGCAGAAGCCTCGGAAAAGAAAGAAAAGTCAGAAGACGAAGAGGCTCAAGCGTCACCGGCAAAAAACTCGGCCCATTGTGAACTGACCCTTACGCTCGACAGCAACAGCAGCAGCAGAAGCAGCAGCAGGCATTGGCGGCGGCAGAGACTCCAGAACCTCTTCTCGTTTGTTTTACGTTTTAGTCGTGCTCTGTCTCTCTTTCTCTCTGTCTTCCCGGCACTCAGCCGCACTCTCGAGTGGATGCCCGCGCCGAGCCGAATGGCCGCGAGCCTCCCGAAGAAACACACACACACACACACATATGCGCTACACATACGCGTGCACATATAGACATATAAAGAGAGAGAGAGCGACGAAGGGAGGAGGTATGGGACGAGGAAAGAGATGCGCGAGCTCTCCCGCGATATTGCGTATATATGTATATATATAGGTATGTGTGTGTATATATATACATCGTCGTCCAAAGTTGACACGAGATAGACCGGAACCTCCGGAGCATTATGCCGCGACGTATTCGGGCCGGCAAAAAGCCCAAGCGAAGCAGCTCTCGTCTCCGATCGAGCGGCCGGGCTGCGGGAGGGCCCTCCACAAGGGAAACTCGCCGCGCGACGAGTCGAGAGGGTCGAGCCGGAATATTAATGAAAAGATCAAAATGACATTCGGAAACGCTTAAGGGACGGTCACCGCGCCACTTCCTTATACCGGCAGCTCTCTGCTTTTTCCCCGTCTTCTGCCTTCTTTTTTTTCTCCTTTCATACGCACGCCGGAATGTCTTGCGAAATTTTTTCCGCGCAGCCATTGCAGCCACGACTATTCGCAGTTTCGGAGCTCGCTTTCACGCCGCGGAATGCCATTCTCCGCGCGGCAAAATATTGTGGCCGCCGCCGCTGCGCATATACGATTCGCTCCTTCTTTTCCTTTTCAATTGTGAAATCCCTGAAAGAGTCGCGCTGCGGAATCGGCCCCCCGCGACTCGCTGCTTTTCACCGAGAGCTGTATATAATTGCGCTTACCCCCGAGTTGGCGGCTCTTGTTTAAAGCCGAGCGACGCGACGACTGCAGCGTGCGCGCGCGGCACGACGTTTATTCCGTTTCCGCGAGCCCATGCGTTGGAGAAAGTTCGTAGCGCGGGATGTGCGCGCCGCGCGTCAACTTTTTTCCCCCGGCTATCGTGTATACCGTTGGAATTATTCCGAATCCCATCGCTGCCACAGGTAATCTCGCCGAAAACTTTTTAATCACCCTCCAGTTCCGCGTTCGATTGTTTCGCGTACTGCCGTGTGTTGCCCGCGAAGGAGAAAAAAAAATGCTCGCGGTCGCCGAGGAAACCTCCACCCGATCGCGCGGCTGTAAATTTCAATAAAATATCGAGCCGCTACGTCTGGGGAGAGCTGCAACGCGAAATCAGCCGTTTAACGATCCCATTAAGTATCCCACATTTATTTATCCCTCTCGGGCCCCTCCCCGCTCCCCCAATAACAATCAAATCGCGCGCGAGGTCTCGCACCTATAAGCGTCGAAGCTCCATCACTGTTGCCGCACGGTATATTTTTGCTCGCGCGCGTCCGCCACATCGGCTTTAATGCCGCGCGCGCGCGGTCCGAAAAAGGATCCGCGTAACTAATGACGGGAAATACAAGCAAAAAGCGGCTACACGTAAAGTTGTTACTTATGCCCGGCTCCGCTCCGTGTGTCATAAATTCCAAGTCTGACGGATCCGAACTTTATCGCGGGGGAACATTCCGCGCGTTTGCCAGACTCTGCGAGCGAGCGCTAAGCCCCACACGCACACTCTCAGCCTGATTACCGGACCAAGTGATTTAAAATTGAGCCTGAACTGCCTCTTCCTTTTTGCGCACCGCAACGCAAATTCAATTATCCACGGTCCGTTCGATCTTTGCGAAAACTCGAGCCGCCCACGCGGCCGTACGCGCGGGTGTGCGTATACACGCGCCGCATAAACAATCGCAGGGCGGCCGAGGCTCGCGGGTAAAAATGAAGCCGTCCCGAGCCGTTGATTTGCCGTGAGCTCGCGTATACATATTCGATTTGTTTTATCGACGATTGATCACATGGAGGGCCGTGGAGGCGCGTCGTTAGGAGCGAGCACGTTAATTGCGGTAATATTATGCGCCGTTACTCAATAGCCGCGCAAATAATTGAACAGTTTTGTTGAATGCCCTTTGTCGCGCGCATGGGACGACGTCCTACACTCTCTCGCGCGACTCCGCACTCGACTCGACGCGGCAATCGCAGTTATTCACCGAAGAAAGTGTGCACTGTGTAGCGTGCGGCGCGATTATTTGCGTGCGCTCGCGCGCGCCTCTCTTTCTCTCGCCCGTATATATATACTCGCCGCTCGCTCGCGCGCGCGCACGGTCTACTTGGATAATTGGTTGTAACGCGCATGCAAATCCTTTTGCTAATAATTTAAGATAGTACTTGAGGATAATTTTATTCAATGAACTTGTTAGCGCGTGAATTATCTACTATCCTCGCACGAGCACGGGTATATCGATGCTGTTTATGGAGTCGGCGAAGAATCGTACGAGCCGTTTCGCCATCGATCACGGCTCATCGCAAATGATTACTCGGTCGTTGTTCCGATGGATCGCAAATGGGAATTTGTCGTAAAGTATACACTTACGAATATATGAGCATCGGAATAAACGGCACCTGACGATGGAAGAAATTTTGTTTGCAGCATTTATCCGTTGAATCCTGAAAATTTAATCGAAACCTAAGATGATTTCTACTTGAAATGCAGAATGGCTTTGACCGAGTATACAGGAACTTCTTCTAGGCTGGACGAAGTTAGACTCTCTCGTGAGTGTATATAAGCTTGCTCGAAAGAAAGTTCACAGTGAGTTTTGAATCCATGCGAGAGCCATCTATCCATGTCATAGAAGCGAAGTGCAACGGAATTCCCTCCCACGGCAAACTATACCCGATACGATTTTCGACTTTATAGGCTCGAGAGCCAGAGGCTGCGACTGCGGGGGAGATACACACGCGAGCGTATACACGATACGGATCGCAGCCTTGAGAACATCTGTTTATGCCGAGGCGCGCGAGTTAATATTTTTAACAGTGCGCCGCGCGATGATGAGGCGAAATATCATCTCTCATCAATCACCGGCGGAGAGGCAGAAACATTAAAACAGTAAGACTGTTGACTTTAACTTGTCGAGCGTAACGAGCGCTTACGCGGCGCGAGTGTATAACTTTGTGTACGCGCGCGCTGAGAGGAGGCGACTGCCGGAGGATACCTGATACATGCACCGCGTCCCGCAAGTCATCGGGTCTCGATTAACGCCGTAGGATTTCCTTTGATTTGGTCGAAAATCAATTAGATAACGGAGTCGACGGCCGTCTCGATATGCAGCTGCTCCATCAATCCGGCTGAAATCTTTGGCCATTTATAATTTAACGAAGATAATTCATATTGATGATTGCAATCCCGTTGTTAACGAGGTTACTAGGGCTTAACGAGTGCTCGTCCCAGCTGGCGAGTGTGTACAGTAACTCATTCCGGGTAAAAGCTCGGGCCGACAACGTTATTAACAAATAGCGAATCGAGCCGGCGCGTTTAACGACCCTCCTCATTATCCCCGTCGGGCCGCGGACGTCTCTCGCGCGATATACGTGTAATCGCGTCGACGGGCCTCGATCGCTAGCGAGCCATCCGTCGGTTGGATTTTTCCCTAAGCCCTCCCCTGGCAGTCAAACGCATCGTGTATGTATAAATCGCCGCGTGAACTTTCGCGCCGCTATTAACGAGATAAGCATCTCCGGCCCGGCGAGTTTTACAGTTATATTTACATAGTATGATTCCGCCGCGGACGGATCGCCAGAGGAAAAAGCTTCGGCCGCGATATGGTATAATTAATTATCACCGATCGTAATTCATGGGATATACATACCGGCGAAAATTCGAGCGCCGCGCGGACGCAGCCCGAGTTATTGAGCCCGGCGCTCGGAATATTCAACCGATGTATATATACGTATGTGTGTGTGCGCACGTAGTGTGCACTGGCTCGGTACCAGAGCCAATCCGCGCGAGCGCCCCGTTAAACCCGGAAATCAGATTTCTTTATTCCGATATACAGCAAATTGACGATAAATCAAAGTCTCTCGCGGTGCCGGCTCGCGAGCGCGCGCCTTCTCTCTTTCTTGTACTCCCGCATCATTGCAGTGCGCGCGCCGCGGTCTTGCAAGGGAGAGCGCGAGAGAGCTTGTGTATATATCGCGCTCGTAAAACCCGAGTACTAATTCAACAAGATCCCCCCTCCCCCCTGCTCCTCCCCGAGATATAACGCTCCCTTCTTATATATACTTGGCGACCTCTGACTCGCGCGCGCGCTGTCACACAATTATGAGAGCGCGGGGGGGCCACTGCCGCCGCACTTTTCTTAAATTATTGAAACTTCGCGAACTATAAATTTTGCGGGCGCGACGAGCCGAGTTGGGAGAATGTTTCAGCGAGCGCTATTTGCGCGATTGTTTTTAAGATTTGTGATTTTAAGGGGCGAATTAGACTTGCTTGTTATACAAGCGAGAGATATACAGCCTGCAGCGTATTATGGAGAGGGCTATTACAGCGATGAGAAACAATTATTGTCGGGCGGAAGGAGCGACTGAACTTGCGACATTTTTCGTCGGACTCGCATCCTCGGCTCCGCGAATGAAACTACAGTTTGTTAGGAAGCTAATTCATATGAGAGAACGCGGATTCGAACGTCAATCACTCGAATTGGATTGAAATATTCGTAGTGAATTTATTGACGTTGTTGCTTCGAAATTGTCAATTTATTCCATTATTATATCAATAACAACGAATAACTGCACTCGAGAAATGATATCCAGATTTCATATAATTTTTTATCAGATTTTTTATTTTAGATGATAATCTGAATGAAATGGACCCCTTATGAATTATGTATCGAGTGGAAATAATGTTTATATTTTTTTTTACAGTTTGATAGCAAAGTGTTTCGGCGACACTGCGTATAGCATTCAAAGTACCAAGTAGCTTGGGATTCGTTCGAGAGTTAACAATTCTATACCAATTGTGCAAAGTTCCCATACTTGATTCTTCCTATTTCATTAAAGGATGTCAAGCGAGCGCGCGCTCGGTTCGATTCCGAGTTTCCAACTGCGAGCTTGAGAATGGAGAGCGGCATTTGACGTAAAATCGATCTATTCAGTAAAGAATCCTTTATGGGAAAGCTTTCTAAAGGAGTTGAAAAGCAATCGAAAAACATGAGCCGGCGATTTCGATAGCTATTTCGATATTGCAAGCAGTCGTCGGTGCAAAATGAGAATATAAACGCGAGTCTCGCGAGCGATACCCGCTCGAATGATAATATTTACAATATTACTTTTTCACTCGGCGTCCCGTGTAGCCCCAGTTCGCCCGGCAGATTTGGAGCTCGGTCGACCAGCCTCGCGATCAATGGAAATACGCGGACAATCAAAAGCGGGAACAAACGTTGGGAAATGGCCGGTGGATCTCGGGGGAGAAAAAGAGGTCGGGTCGAGCTGGGAGCGGGGGAGGTGAAAATAGAGTCGTCCGATACGTTATCGAGGGCAGCTGAGCCGGGCGCGAGAAGGAGCGAGTGGAGGCGGCTTGAAAGCGGCTCTGTTGCGATGGCGCGTCGGTCGGGCCCGCATATCCCGCAGCAAACAGCCCCAGACAGGCGCGACGTATGTTTTTGCTTTGAGAGCGTGCGCGCTCGAGCAGCCCATCCGCTGTATTTTTCAGCGACGTTATCCGAGCGTGGCATCGGCGGCACTCCGCGAGTGATTCACCGCGTGTTCTCGGCCGAGAGCCGCCCCTGCCACTCGGCGCACTCGCGCGACGATAAAGCTCGGATTAATTTGTCAGAAGGAAGCGGCCCGTGGCGCGTGTGTATAGGTGGGCGCGACCGGAGCCGTGTACGCCACTATGTCCTACACGCTCCGAGCCATTTGTCCACCGCCGCCGCCGCTGCTGACTGATAGTTCCGAAAAGCCCGCGAAAAATAAAGGAAACGGGGTCGCGCTCGTTGTTTCCGGCACGCGGATCCGCCTCCGATCGCAGCTGCGCGCTGCAGCCCCGCGATCGGCCCGCGCGACTCGGCCCATTTGTCACGGCGCGGCGCGCGAGCCAGCCGAGCCGCGCGCGCGCGCGTATAAATAGGCTCGCGCGCGCCCGCTGACAAACGACTCGCTCCGCCGCGACAAAATAAGCAAACACGCCGCGCGAGAGTGTATCTGCGCTCGCGCGCGCTGCACCGGCGACCGGCGAAGGATCGAGAGGAGCTTGCGCCCATCCCCGGGGAGCTCTCGCTTCACGCTCGGCTGGCCGCTCGAGAGACTCGAGATATCTCGGCCGATGGGCTTTCTAGCCGGGGCCAATTTAGTTTAGGATTTTTCGGGGGCTTGAGCTCGAGCTCCGCCTTTGGAATTCGCTTTGTCCGCTCGCTCCTCTCTCCGCAGTTTGGTTTTTCCCGGGGAAAAGCATCGGGACGGGCAAGGCTCCCTCCCCCGACGGCTCTCGGGCTGATCTTGGCCGGCGACGCCGAGCTGCCGTATCAGCAGACTCTCCCAATGGGCTCGCCCGAATTTTTACCCGATCCTGTGCCGTGGCTCCGACTCCAGAGCTACAATTGAAACGATACACTCATGAATAACATTCTTCCGAGCCGATTGCCCGACAAGAGAATCCCTATTCCAATTCCAATTCGATATTCCACTTCAAACTCAATTCCGCCTCGCGACGCCGCCGTACGCAACTTGCTTTTGCAAAATCAAATTCTTTCCATTCGACGGGCGCTCGTTCAAACGTGATTGACCTCCTTATCTGAACCAATGTCCGAAGGGCCGTTGGCATTCCTGGGGAATTCTCAAGTCTGCACTTTTATCCCCGAATAAGCATGAGATTACACGCGAATGGAACGGTTATTAGTTCGCATGAGGAAAAAACTCCTCGAACTCGAGTATCAACCGGGGAAACTCGAATAATCCTTGCTTAAATTTCCTAGGCTACTTGTCCGACTCATTTGTGCAGTTGAAAGGACCTGCAGCACAAAAACTCTCCCACTTAGCGTTGCAGACAGGGGCAGAAAACAAGCGGCGGAGGACCTGCATTTAGCAAGGCAAGACAAATCCGAGCTACTTTTCATTGTATTCGTCTTACGATTGTTTCCAAAGTCCCCTTCGTCCGACGCAATTCTCTCGTGTAAGAATATCCGTGAAAAGATCAACGATCCGTCCCGAGGCTAAAGCAAAATATTTTCAGGTCACCAAAGACCAAAACAGTGTTTTAAAAACTCTCGAAACGCTAATCGCATTCCGCTCTAGCAGATTTACGCATCGCGAATATATACATTTACGTGTTGAGCCGCACGTAGGACGCGCGGCTCTCGCGATATATACCCTGGGAAGAAAAAACGGAAGCGGCTCGTGTCTCGGGACGTCTCGCCGAGGTGTTCAAGTCCGGATTAGAGGGCGGCTCGTCGCTGCTCGCGGGTGTGGAAATAGTCGAGGACGGCGGCGCGCGCAGAGCGAGACACAAAAACTTTGTGTCGCGGGGGCTTATATATATACATCGCAGGAGCTTCCGCGCGCGTCCTCCCTCGCCTTCGCTCGTCCCTCTTTCTTCCGGGCGCGTCTTTGTTTTGCGTCGCGCGCGCGCGAACAGCCGCGGGGCGCGCGCGGCTCCCTTCCGTCGAGGGATGGCTTTTTCAGCACCGGCGCGCGAGACGGCCAGCTTTATTGACGCATTATCATAAAACTTTCCGTGGACGTAATCTACTTAGGCGTTCCGCGAGGCAACGCGAGGGGGGCAACCGAGGGGTCGAGTTTTACGAGCCGCGCTTAAGACGATTGAGGCGAATTTTTTCAAACGTGTTGCAGCGCTAAGTGCCCGCGCGCGAACAACGCCAGCCTTTCAGTCGCATCGCGAGAGATTTCTCCGGCGACGACACAGCCACGCGATGAGTCGCGGCCGCACATGTGCACTCGTTCGCGCGGAGACGGAATATAATGAGGATGTACGACCCGGCAATTTTCGTATTACGGGAAATGATTTCATTTGTCGCGGGTAAGTGCCGCGTGAGGGAGATGGAAGGGGGGGTCACTTGGACAAGCGCAACGAGTGTGCGAGTCTAGGGGATTGAGTCATTCCGGTGCGTTACGCGCTTAGGACGGTGATATATGGTGTTGGCGATCAGACGCATCATTAATTGCTCTCTCTCGTAGAGAAAGCTTTGTGACGAAGAGTAAAGTGGGTTTGACGATACTTATAACTTGTGCGTGTGTGTGTCTGCCTGTTTGTCTCTCTGTATGTATATCTGGTTCTTACTCTCTCGTCCTTTTCAATGAACTTTGGTCTGCCTCATGTCATTCTATTCATTTTTTCACATAGTTGATGAGATCCGGTAGCCGGGTTAACTATGGGAAAATGAGTTTTTTAGTTTGGGTCAAGACCTAACATTCGAGTATTTGCAGGATTAATGATCTACAATATGCGAATGGTTGTAGCAGATACTAGAAGTTTAAAAGTGTCCAGAGTAACCCCGGATAATAAAAATTGATCATGAAATTTATTAAAAACATTCGCGGATAGAACTAATGATCGTAATTTTTTTCTTCTGTCAAAAATCTAATATTCTATGATTGCCACGTGATGACAAACATGATAATAATGCAATCAAGTCTTGTATTAGCTCGATTGAATCTATTGATTAATAAATCGATTATCTTTTTAATTTTAGAATGCATAACGTGACTCGTACAGTTACTGTGTCGGTAAACATTTTCAGTTTGAATAAAGCTAGTAAAGTTCATGATTGCTCGGGTTTTCGTATTGAATAAAATATTTTCATTTGCCAAGATGAAAAGGTATTATTCGTCAAAATTTAGAGAAGCAATATTTGTGAAATTTATATTTTATTCCTTTAAAGTGCTGGGAATCGGAACGATGAGTTTGCACATGAAATGGATGAGTATGGATAAACTGTGGTATTGGATGTTCAAAGAGTCAAAGTATGGTTCACGATACAACATTATTTTCACCATTTTAATGGTTATATTGTACGGATTATCCTTATCATCTCTCCAATGTGGATTTAAAGCAAATCGACCATCTGAAACAACCACATGCGTTGTCACTGATGTATTCAAAATTCTTACTGTCAATTTCATTACAACCGTATACTGTATTCGGCAAAAGAGTATGATTGGTATAGGTACAAAAATCAACAACTGTAGAACATTCCAATCATACATTAGCCAACCATCGATTGAAACAAAGCCAATTTTACGAAACTTAGTGAAATTGTACGTATTAAATATAATTATCACAATTTTCGTCATCTGCACTACTATCGGAAACATGCATTTTACCATTTATACAGGTATCATGCTTATTTGTATATGTATTATTAATTCTACATTGATGCAATACAGTATTATTGTTGAGGTAATTAGAAAATCTTTCGAATCTATGAATATTTTTTTGAGAGAAACATCGAAAATAAAAATGAACAGACTATCTGAGTATTCCTTAACTGTGAGTCAGGATGTAATGAAAATAAAAAGGATAATTAGTTTTCATCATGAACTAGTCGATTTATCTCAAGAGATATCAGATTTTTACAGTCAGCCAATTATATTATGTATTTTAAATGTACTCTTGACTACCATTGTTACTTGTTATTTCTTTATAAATCCTTTACTACTCGGAATTGGTTTTACATCAATCATAGAAGGAATCACAATCTTCGTATACATTATTTACCACATTTTGCCGTTGGTTGTATTGACAGTAGCTGTCAACAATGCTATGAACGAGGTGATTATTAAACTTATTTCAAACTGGTTCTTAAAATAATAAAAGTACTATCTTTATAAACTGAGAAAATTCCATGGGAAAAATGTTGACTATGAAAATGTCCGTGTATGAACTTGTTACCTTGCGAAGCCTCTATCTCTCAGAGTAATAAAAAAAGACTAGAACAAAATTTCGAAGAAATCTATGTTCTATGCTTTTATTCAAATGGCTCAAAAGAGGAAAATAATGTTTATGATCAGATGATATCCTGAACGTCTCTTCGTACAAGCGCGAGTTATATACTTAATCATAAGTGATAAGTTCCAAACTTACGCTACCCCAAGATACTTTTGTTTTATGAGAATTATTTTCTTCTTTCAAGTCTCTCACATAATAACGAATTCTTAGAAAAATCATATTCTCTAATCTTCTCAAACGTCCAGAGATATTACAACTTCTTTTCTATCATTGTCTTAATGATTAAATGAAATTTGAGAATCACTCTGAACTTTTGTATCTTTTCTTGACAGGGAAACAATACTGGAAAAATTGTGAATAATTATTATTCGAATCCTTCTGATAATCAAATGATTGGAAGAAAGGTAAAACATACTATATATTTTTACGAGCTCGAATCACTCACTCGCTGCCGTCTTTCATTTGTTCTATCATGAACTTGTATAAATGTTTAAATTTTTATTCGCTTCTTCTAATCCATATTTTTTTTCAAAATCTTCACCAAGGAACATTAAATCCCTTCAAAAAATCTATCGGTTGGTCAGGCCTAAATTTGCACCATTCCATTATTTCATGTTTTTTTTCTAATGGTTTTCCAACACCCATAAAACCCAAGTTCTCTTTTTCCATTTTCAATGCACACACACACCGATTTTTCAAAAATTTCAATATGGAATATGCGCAGGTAATAATTACTTCTTTAGATATTATTTCTTTTCGATCCATCTTATTCGTTTTCATACACATCATCTCCTTCATTGATTTTTCTCTACGTGAAAATTTTAGGAGGATTAATTTTACTATTATGTATATATGTACATGTTAGATATATGTGTTCGACTTTACATGAACAGTTTCTTTTTCTAATAAGGAGGTTTTGATACATCTTTCTTGTTTATAGTTGAATTATTTTTCGAATTACTTACTGCACGATGAGAAGAAGTTTTCTGCTCGAGGGCTTTTTCCATTGGATCTATCTTTCTTGACATCGGTATGTATCAATTTACATTTTCCTAACCCGCTTTATATGCATATTTAAATAATCTTTTAATACATTGTCTAGGCTATTGCAGCTATATCTACATACGTGGTGATTCTCTTGCAATTCCAACGTATGCGTATTAGTAATCATGAGCAATAATTTAGTGCAACTCCTATCATTTATAATAAATTCATCTACCTTATCGAAAGGCACGTTTGATCCGAGGAATGAACAACATCAGCATATTTTATTTGATATTATAAAATGAATAGTTTTAAATCAAAAATGTTCGTCACTAATAATACACAAAAATACCTACACATTTCAGTTGAAGTTGGATGATCCAATCACGAGAAATCGTGTCTGTAAAATTTACACACGCGCACATGCGCACATCCTGTCATACATACAGATATTCCTGTAGTTCTCCATTTCGTCTACATAAGGAATTGAATATATTGACAAAAATTTGAAAATTTTAATATGTTAGGTTAGTCAATCTCAACAAGCTGAGGACAATCAATTTCAAGGTTCTAATGATCAAAAACTATTTCCAGAAGCTAAATGAAACATGAATGCAGGTTTTAAAGATGAATATATTGAAATGAATTGATAAATACGTAAAAAACATCACAACATCAAAAGTATCACAACCGTTTTGTTGAGTAACAAATCTTGTTAATTTAGGTTCTTCGTATGATAGGTTAGCTAACATCATTGAACTAACCTCAAAACGTCATATAAAATCAGTCCTTGTATGTACCATTCAAGAAATTGCATTGCATATTAATAAAACTAGCTACATCAAACGCGCTGCGCACGATACATATATGCGTTTCAAAACCATATTTCAATTATTTTTTCCACGAATCTTGGCCATAATCGTTCTGACGTACATCTCAATTCATTTCATGATGCGAATTTCTAAAAACTAAATGAATAACCGAACCCTACATTTTTATGATTCATGTAAAAACTGTATAAGAGTATTAGAAAGAACTATCGAGCACTGACTTCTGCTTATTTAAATAATCTTGAGCTATCGACACTTGAGCTCGCAAGACGATTTCAGATTTTTAATATTAAACTATTCAACCACATAACACATAAAATTTACAAATCAGACATCTTAACCTAACAGAGTTATCCAATTCGGCAACTGTTCAAAACTAAAAGTTAGTCTAAAATATCCACGTACCATCAATCAAATTCACATACCTACAATTATAGTTTTGAAAATAAATTGTCAAAACTTATGACAGCATCATCAACGAAACTGACTATTCTAACCTATAATATCATGTCATCGGCTACCTTCTATCTATATATTTCACTCTATATCTATATACACCCCACTACAAATCACGTGGTTAGATCTACACCAATCAAATCTGCCTTCACTCTAAAGGCCATCACTTTTTTATATAAGGATTGTGTATTCGAACATGTCACACAATTGACGCGCACTGTTTTCATGAAATCTTCGATAATCTGGATGATGATTTCTAACTCACCAGACATTATTATTCTATCATTTTATTGTGATGATGATATCAAATTTAATGATTTTATTGACATCTTCAAATGTACTTTTGAAAATAGCATCTAGTTGGATTGGTTCTTCATATATTATAAGCTATGATATTTTTGAGCGAATGTAAAAACACTTTACATACACTTTCTATGAATATTATTCAAATCATGTTATAGTTCTGCATTTGGTGCAGAAAATATTCATTGCGTTAATTTATCTGTAATACGTGTAAGATATAGAAATGTATTGTGATTATTATGTTGAGAAAATTATAAAATAATTATCTAACATGGGTGACTTTGTCGTAACCTACAGGCGCAAAAACGAAAAATAAAAAATATTAACCTCTCGATGTTTTTACGCACTTTTATCTACCTCTACCATGGTAATATGGTATTTGTCTGTCTGTCTGTTTCTCAGCTTTGCAAACGAATTTGAAACTTTACTCTCAACGTCGATGATAATGCAGTATATGTTATGCATTTGCGTTTATTTATTGTCGATTGACATAACCTATTATATATATTTCTATATTCGAGTGATGAAAATTATTTTCTTTACTCTAGTCGTTTGCATGAAGGCTTATTTTTATAAAATGTTCTTGTATATCCTCTCCTAGGCTTCTTTCGTGAATATATTTGCAATAAATATCGACGGTTCACATTACTCTAACAAAAAGTTATTATTCTAATTGTTAATTTCATAATTGTAAGTGTCTCAAAATCTGCGGACATGAATATTGCGAGTTACGGCAGAATCAACCATAAACACTTCCAGGATATCAGATCGGTGAATATTAGCAGTGAAACCTTTAGCATTGCTGAGTATACATTTGTTCCCAGGATACCATCATTCCTGACGGTCTTACTGCTGTTTTGTATCTTGTTTTCACGACGCACTGCGCTTTCGCTTATTTATTCTACGAATGTAGGCACTTTTACGGAATAGTAAGAGCGAGCCATCGCAAACAAGTAGGAGACTCTCAAACAATTTAAAAAGTCGCGCGTAAAATTTTTTTTATGGGTCTACGTGGTTATTTTTCAAGCACACCGTTGCTATGCCGATGCTCTAACTGAATTCCAGTACGTGAGCCTGTACGTTTTCGTTACCGCTACTTTTATGTCCATTGTAAACTCGAGTTTAGCTTCTTGTTGGCATTATTTGTCGCTCGCACGGAATGAAAATACTGGCTGCGATACATATTGTCCTACGCACTATTTTTATATTTTACGGCTATTCTTACTACTTGACTCGGGCGCGGTGGCGGTCGTGACCGTGGCGGCTACAGTGTGATAACACGAGATTTTAAAAAATACGCGACGCGACGGCTATTTTTATCCATAAATTTGATTCTACCCCAATGTATACGAATGTCAAAACACAAGCCAGAAAAACGTATGGTTTTCACACAAGTCGCTGGCACGAGAATGCCTGCTGCCTACATTCTTGAAACATGTATACATCGATCAATTAGGTAGAGGGTTTTATTTAAAGATCACCATAGCCCCATGGAATATTTGAGACTAAAAAATTAGATTTATATACTGTTGTCCATTTGCAAGCATGTATTATGGAAGAAGAACGACATAAATAGTGACTCAATCGGATTTATGTGAATTGGACCAGTAACCAGTTTAACCTCCGGGTGACCAACTGCGATAAAACTATGTCAGATGATTTTTGGATACCCAAATGAATTATGCGTACAGCCATCCAGCTTAACGCCTCCTATCCCTTGGGATATCCGTTTATAATAATTTATTGATTTCATGCATATATACAGTATATAGTTAATTCTGTGGTTTTATAAGTATATTTGTGTATACAGTATATGCATCACATTATAAACCATTCACCGAAACTTCTGAAACGTCGATATCACTCCCGCGCTATACTTGTAGTATAGCTATAGAAGTGATATTTTTGAACAGTGTTAATAATATATTTTTAAACAAGTAGAAATGACTATTTTCGTTATTTCCACAATTTAATTTTAATGATGTGATCCTTTTCGATTATACTTGCCTCATGAGGCCAACAAACCCACGCGGGCAAAACATTGTATTTTTACAATTTGGAGTTAACTTGATTTAATCCCTTCTCCCTGAGATTTTGGCCCTCAATGATCGAAATAATCAGTCATATCTTTGACTTAATTCATTATTAATTCATGAATATTTCGATTTGTATTGAAGACTGTACTTTATTAAGAAGATTCACACTGATATATGAAGTCGTATGTAGTTATTGTGAAATCATTGTATGCATAATTCAGTTTGAAAATGAATATATTTATAATCATGGAGTGACAGTAGAATAACGAGTAAAGAATCGAATTCAAATACGCCACATACATAAATTACTTACCCATTAAGATTAATATCGAGATATTGATTAGCTGTGAACACAGTTTCAAATAAATTTCTGAGATCAGTAAATAGTTGGTGGCATACACTTTTCTCTTTGAAAAGTATATACGAGATAGAGTTTCCCAAAGAGTTTCCGGCTTGTGGTTGGGCCAGTTTTTAAAAGAATTATACTACACATTTTAATGTTTCCATGCGTATATTATTAGTATAGAAGTTATCCCCATTCTGAATATCTAAAGTGAAAAGATCCAGGCATAAGCTCGTTAAACACGACGCGGCCTCGAAATACTACGTCTAAACCGCGAATCATGAGAGCTAAAATTTCTCGAATTACTTCCGGCAATACCGTATTCAATTCCATCCGCTCTCTTAATTATAAGCCTATAATCCACTCGTAAACATATAGCGCGCAGCGATCGCTTTTATTATGCGGGCTTCATAAAGCGCGAGCCGCTCGACACATAGAATCTGTATGAATGCATCTTGAATGTAGCACTCGTCGATGTATATAACGGACTCGTAAAGTCTGCGACTAGCATAATCATTCTGTCAATTATCACCGGCGAACCCCCTTCGTTCAATACTACTATACTTGCGCGAACTTTCGTGATGGAGCGCGGAGCAGTATTTTGAAAACCCAGATGACAAAGTTACGACTCAATGCGACTCGGATGATGAAACGTTAAGTACCGAATGAAAGTTTTTTTGCATTACCATTTCAATTGCTCCCCTAATGATTCGACCCTAGAATGGAAATTCGAAAGGTTCTTGCTTTCAAAATTAATGTCGGCTATGAAATTCTAACTTTTTTATAGAGCAGAAAATAATTCCGTCATGATTACACATATATAAACCTTAGTATCCTCAGTTGAAAAATGCGTGGAAACTAGAACGCAAAAAGTAATACGAGTGGGATGTGTATATATGCTAGGCAATAATGGTCATATATATGTATCGATCGACAAACTGCACGGCGGCGCTTTAGTCATGGCAGAGTGCGCATCAACGACTCGCAACATTCATTTGGCCAGTTGAAACACACGAGCCGCGTGCAATTTGCGAGCAGAAGAGAGAGCGGCACAAAGAGACGTAATTCGCGACATTCAAAATGCACTTGGGAGGCTTGCAGCGAAATCGTCGGGGGCCACCCTCGAGAGTCGGCGCGGCCGAGAGCGTCATCGACGACAGGCAGCTCTCGCTCGATCGGTCGGGCTCTCTCGTACTCGGTCGGTCGGTCGGTCGGTCGGTCGCACGTGCACGAGTCGCGTGCGCGCAAAAAGCACCCGTCTATTTCGACGGCCGTCGATTCCCGGCCCCGGCTCTCGACTCCCCATCAGTCATTACGTTTTCTATTGCACTCGAATATTACTCGGGCGAGAGCGTAAGTGCGGGTGCGCGAGCGAGTGGCCCTTTTGAAGTCCGCACATACAAAAGTCACACTTCCTTGCCCCCCCCACCCTGCGCATATACGTGCACCTATATATGCATATACACAAACGCAGAGAATATATACGGAGTGTCTCTCGGCTGGTACTCTGCGCGGCACGTCGCAGGAAGCGCTTTGTTTTCATATAAATACGGCGGCGGCGCCTCCCCTCCCTCTCTCTCTCTTTCCCCCGGCCGGGCCAAGAAGAAGACGAGCTTGTCAACTTGCCAGCTGGGCTTCCCCTCCATTGCTCTCTCTGTGTATCTCTCCGGGCGCGAGAGATGAAACATGCCCCCGAGCTTACTCATCTCGCGGCCGAAAAAGCTCGGGCTGAAAAAATCGTAATGCACACGGGGCCGCGCGGCCTCGTTGTTTTCCAATTGCGCGGCCCATTCATTCGAGGCACGCGCAATTCCGCGTCCAACAGCCTCTCGATGGGCGCGAGACCAAAGTAAAATGCCACGAGCCACAAAGGAATGTCTAGGCTTTGGAAGAGAGAGAGGGAGAGAAACGCTCTCCGGGGATTCGCCTTTCGTGCATAGTCGTCGTCGTCGTCGCCGTCGTGGGAAAGAGTAATCATTATCCGGCGCCGCGTTTGCTCTCTGTTGCTGCTGCCCCCCCGCTGCCCCCCGCGCGGCCGCCGTCACCGCCGGTCGCCCCCTCGAGCAGCGGCACATTGATTCTCCGCGTGCCTCGCGACGTCTCGTCCCTGTGTCTCTCTCTCTCTGTCTCTCGAGCTGCTCTCCGAATAATTTATTCGCGTCTGTGTAACGGGCTGATCTGTTATGACCTGATCTGTTAGCCCGACCGGGAGGGATCGATTCACGCGAGATCAATGGGATTTGTCCCGATCGTGCCGTGCGCGATGCATCTATCCGCGTGTCTCGTTCTTCCATTTGGATATACCTTGTCGAGTCGCGGCTGCATCGTGAGTTGCTATATATTTTTGAGCGAATTAATGCGCGCACATGTGGTCCGCGCGCGGGAAATCGAAATTTCAGCGTCGGCCGGGCGAGCCGAGGTTATTAAAGTTTGAATCCGCGCGTAGGTTCTTTGACGCGCTTTCCGTTTTAGACGTATGCTACGAGCGCTGAGTTATTTTGAGAGGTTTAAGCTTATTTAAGTCAGCGTTGATATACACATATGACTTTCTCTACAGCCCGCGCTGTAACGTTTCGTGAGCATCGCGTCGAATGTCGCAGGGAAGTTTCGCCAATGTTTCCACGATGCGCTATCGAGTTGTGGGATCAAAAAAATCGAGTTTTTTTTTATTTCAATAGACTGCGAAAGTAGTTGTCGCTAAATCGAATACTTATATATACGTGTACGAAGCGACGGATCTATCCGCACTCGCGGGCACGATCGTAACAATCAATATTCTTGTCCTTTCGCCGTATTCTAATAAAGGAAACTACGACGAGTATAAAAAGCAAAGAGGAAACTACGCGGCAGCGAGAAGAAAATCAACTTTCAAAAGCTACTCACCCACCAGCTCTTCAAGTTTTTATCTTGCACGTGTCGAGCGCATGCGAAATTAGAACTTGTAGCTGTTGCTTTTGAATGTCCCTTGTAAAATGTGAACAAAGTTTATAAATAGATATATTAATATGAGCACTGTATGCCGCGATATTTGCAAGGCTCACGTCGCACGTCATTACGGGCATGCTGCGTTGCATTAAATGTCATTCACGGCAAGCGCAATTCTATTTTGAATTCGAGACTGCAGTTGGGGATGTTATATTCGTCATGTTTGTAAGTATGGCGAGTTCGCAGCCGGTCTACATCAGTTTACATCCAATACACGCGTTCGAGATTTTCGTAATTTGTAGTTAAAATTAGTTTTCGCTCAATCCGCATCGCATACGGCCGTTGTTGGTTGTTATAAATCAACAAAGTTTACGGATTGATCATTAATTATTGAATGTTCCAATCCCACAATTAGTGGACGACGAATTGATTTGAATCCAATTGATTTGACACGATGGAACGTAGTTTTTTAAAAACTTTTTAAGCCCTAATTTTTTTCGGACGCGGACAAAGGAGATTTCTTAATTAAATTTGAATGAGCTTTCCGTTGAAAAGTACGAATGACACAAGAGAGCACATGGGAAACGTAAGTGGTTTTAATGGAGTTCTTTGAGTGAATCCTCGGCATTCTAATTTAAATTAATTCTGTGTAAAAGGCCACCCAAATTCAAGACAGTGGAATGACAGGAAGATGACGCATTGCCGCGCGTGGATGTTCCACGTTGTAAATACGCTCTTTTGAATTGAAACCATGTCTTTTTCTGGCCGCGGGCGCAACGCGACTTGTCGGCTCGACTTCTCATCCTCGAATTCCACGGTGTAACTGATTTTCTGAATGGAATATAAATTTCCGCCTAAATCGAGAGGGCTCGAGATTCCGAGCCAACAATCGCGGCACACACGGCCGGGTGAAAAAGGACGATTCGTCGCGCAAACTCTGTCGACTAGTGCCGCGTTGCCGCGTGTGCGCTAATGAGAGTTTATGTTTTCAATCAGCGAGGCTCGGCTGACGCGCGGCCGGCCTGGAAATTATCAACTATCGAATAACATGGCATGTCCGATCATAACGAGGGCATCGCGAGATTGACATAATTCATTAAGCCCGCACCGGGGCCGAGCGGTTTAGTCCGAAAACGAAATGCGCGCATGATCGAGCCTGTGTGTGTGTATACACGATCGAAATCGCTCGAGAGCGATCGTCCGCGCCTCGAGCCTCGGCCAATTAAAAACCGCAGCAGTCATCGCGTTTTGACCGGGCGATATAATAGCCGCTCTCGAGGCTCTCAATCAGGCGGCCCGCTGTCTGCGCCCGTTGGCCGTGCTCGAAAAATCAATCGGCGGCGGGGGCGAGTCGGCCACCGAACGGTGTGCAAATAAAACTCCGCGCCGGTATACACAGCCCCGGGCGCGTCGAACTGCTAATCAAGCATGGGCACACACTCCACATATACCCGCGCGACGAGTGGGCCAAATCCGCGGTGTGCTCGGCCGCGCGCGAGAAGAATCTCGCGGGGGTGGGTCATAAATCCACCCCGACACTTGGCCGGCGCGGTGATTAGCGAGGGACGGAAGCGCGTGGTACGTGTGTGTATATGTATGTGCGCGCGTGCAACGGAGGTCGGATCGACTAAGGCGAGATCGCGCGAGGAGGCCGGCTTGAGGGCCAATCGATAGCCATATAGCAAGCTCGAGCCGTGCGCGCGCGCGTAAATTGAGGCAATTTGTCGCGGGCCCCGCGTGTATATACCTGAAGCCGATATTATCTTACGGGAATTGGCTGTCCGCGACGTATATACGGCGCCCGGCGATACCGGCTTGATTTACATGCGTCATCGTCTTGGGTTGCGAAGCCAAGACCGCGTACGTGTATGCGTGAGTATCTATACACGTGAATCGGGAGATCGTGAGCGGGGCGCCGCGGCCACCCTACTTTCCAGCTCGCCGCTCGAACGTCGTTGGGGAATCGCTGTTTAATGGAAGATACGCAGCGGGCGGGGTGTACTGGCCGTATATGTATATACGGCACAATGAGTTGCGCGAGGGAGAGCATCAGCCGAACAAGTCCGGCGAGCTCGCGCGGATGAGTCAGATATCGTTGTCCCGGAGATTTATGTCCTCGCGCGCGCGACGTTGACGACGGAACGACGACTTTATGCGCCCGAGTTTTACACGTGCCCGATCTCATCCCCCGCGCGGCGTCCTTCCCCCACCACGGGGGTGGAACGTACCAATGATTAATCAGTGCCGCGCATCGATTACACGTGGCTTCACAGCAACGACGCGAGGTGACGTAGAAGCGGCGAACAATGTCGTGGATGAGCGAGATCACACACACGCGACGTGGAAAGCAATATTTGCCCTGCGGGCTGTCGCGCGATATGTCGCGGCGAGGCTGTTGACGTCGCGAGGAGGTGCGGTATATACGCTTCGCGACTTGTAGCCCGAGATGTTCGCTTGATTGCGTTTAGTTCGGGAGGATCCTTGTGGTATTTTCGGACGTGGAGACAGGCCTGCTGTGCTGCGTAGGCGCGCGCGCGCGCCCGTTAGTATACCAGGAATTGCCCGCGCTCTCTTTCTTTTTTCCCTCGTGTGTGTCATTTGATTCATTACAGCAATTACTCGTGACCGAGCCGTACAAAGAGTTTCGCACTAAATATCATATCGTTCTATCGCCGCTTATTTCGAGCGATGTATCCACAGACGGACGACGAGCGAAAGATGTCGCGGGTCGAGCTAGAGCATCGATACACTCGCGCGAAAGCGGTCAATTTATCAGAGGAATTAGTGGGGCCGAGCGCGCCTATTGTGGAAACTCGATCTCGAGCGCTTCCGTATACAATTCAGTATATGGAAATAACCCCGTGGATTGAGGAAAATTGATCAATCCGGGGAGCGGCGACGAAAATTGGGCGCGTAGAATTGCGCTAAATGTGGCTCATTTCAACGGAAATGGAACGCCATTACGCCATTCTACTCCGGTTCGCCACTGGGCGAACCCTGGGAACGCGAGTCCACACATCAAATGCAGGATCGAATGCTCGAGCGAGTCGCATGCAAATGGAATCAAAACTGTTTCGTCCTCCGTTGATTTGCGCCTTTTCGATATTCATAATAAATATTCCCGATGGCAATTCCCGACAAGGCTTCCGCGCGGATAGAGAGAAAAAGAGAAAGAAAGAGAGAGAGAGAGAAAAAAAGGTGTCAACGTTCCGAAAGAAACTAGACTGCCACTCTCATATTGCCGGCCCATGCTAATACAAACGTCACCGTCCAAACAGCTGGCTCGTTTCATAATCAGCGCGCCATCAAACAAAGGCCAACACCGCTCAAACACTTATACACTAGGCTCGCGCGCGTCTCTCTGCAGGCGCAGCCCGTCAAAGCCCTGAGCGGCGGTAGGTGACTCTCGTTATTCCGGCCGTCGCAACGAGGGCCAATTAAACGTTGCGCGCGCGGCATACTCACACACACACACACACACACACCTATATAGAGAGACACACAGACACAGACACGTCTCGTACGTCGAGCTGCTGGGCCCGGTCGAGTTGCGCGGACGCTTTCTTCCGAGCGCCGGGCTCGCAAGCGAGATTAACAGCTATTTTATTGGCCTGGTCGAGCGGCTAATTAGACTCGGACTGCCTCCGCCCACTAATAACTCGCGCCCGCGCCGCTATAGTGTGGAAACCCGCGGCAGAACAAAGCGCGTCCGAGATGCTGGCTTCATAACATAAGTGTGCGGCGAACGACTCGCTCGCGAATATCTCGCGCGCACATATACACATGTGCGGCGCCGGACGTGAATTATCCGCGAGCGCGACGAGTCTGTCTCGGCGAAATCCGCTCCAGTTTCGTCTTTGTTACGCGCGCGGCCGCGAGCAGTCGTTTGGCTTTTTCTGCGGCGCGGAGAGCGCATTTATTAGTCGGATTCGCGGCGGGCCAGAGTCAAGCGGGATTATGAATGATGGTAATTACGCAAAGGAGGAGGAGGAGGAGGAGCGTCGTGTGGGAAGGGTCCGCCGGACGCTCGCGACGCGTGCGTGCTTCTTTTTGAATTTTGGAATGTTTGTTTAACAAGCGTGAATGCGAGATGGCCGAGAGAGAGCCGACGTTTTTTATCGTTTGTAAATTGGCTGTGAACGATGCTCTCCTCCTCATCCTCGTTGGGCCGGGTTTTTTCAGCGACTTCGCGGAATTGATACTTGCGCCGGCCTGCAGCTGAATTTCATCCTGACTGATGTGCCCGGAAGAGACTCGTGTATGTGTACGGGGCTGCAAGCAACAGAACACATAACCAGCGTGAATTATACTCCGAGGTGCGGATTGAACTTTTTGCCTCGGAGCTCTGATATAGTTTTCGCACTCTCGCGTCACTTACACGTCACACACACCACGAGCGTTCCGTTAATCACATGGATCGAAAATTCATTATATTCTTTCCAACTACGGAACGAGCGAGTCGTTCTTGTTTTAGTACCAAGTTGACGTGTGGTGATAATTATTATTGAATTGAGTCTTGCTTTTTCAAAGACAAAGCAAATTGTACAACTGCGTGGAAAACCAATTTTCGAATCAGACCTCCGGAACTTTATATGAGCATATAAGATTTGTACGTACACTTTTGGTCCACACGTCCAGAAGGTATGGTCCGATATTCCTGAAACTTTGCACACTCAAGTTAGTATTGGAAAGGTGAGAACCTAGTTCAATGGCACTTGAATTATCGGTGCATAGCAATTTAATCACGAACAGCAACCGTTGTTTTCAACACGACCAATTACCGGTGTGGAAAAAATTAAGATGGTTTATTTTCAGAATTTTGGATGGCGAAGGACACTGAATTTATTTCCATGGCAATCATCAAAAAGTTTTTATTTTATCCGAAGCCTCTTTCAGAAAACATACCGCATAATTCAGGTAGGGGCGGTTTTTTGCTTGATTGTGGCCCATGAAGAATGTAAAGTTGTAAAACAGTAACTATCACGTTCCATTTTCTTTTTTCCCAGTATTTTATTGTGCTTGTGAGCTAGACCATGAGTGGAATATTGACTTTCAATCATTACACATCAACCAATCAAGTATACGCTCGGCATGATTTGTTTTAAAAGCAGCAGTATATAGCTATTTGATTGGAATTAAGCAACGCGAAACGTACAAGTCGGAACGCAGCTTGGAGAGCGTCGAAATCATTGAAAAATCCATCTCATACAAAGTAGGCGGCTCTTGGATCAAATTAACGAGTTCATCAGTATGCATGAAACGGCTAGGACGGAGGATAAAACGGAACGGGAGCATCGCGACGTCGCATTAATATTCTAGCCGATCGCATTATTCTCTGACGATTGTCATCAACTGGAGTGGAAGGCTCAATTGGATGACATAATAAGCGACGTCACACTTAAATCGCGCTGTTTCACTTGTTACGCGCGGATGTAGAGGCACCCGCTTAGCATCGGGCGCGCCGTACAGCGAATCGAGAACAAGCCCGGAAAAGAGAGAAGAGAGCCTTGGGCGGGCGCGCGAGAAAGGGGGATTAAGCCAAGTCGGACGAGGAAAAAACAAAGAGCTGACTCCGTGGGGGGAGTGGGGCGTAGGAGAGAAGGAAGAAATTCAATTTCGATCTTTCTGCGAAGTCGCGGATGCAGTCACGGGAACGAACGGGCGAGCGAAGCGCCGAGCTAGCGAGTCCAATTTGCTCGAGTATTTCAGGCGCAACTCGGGGCTTTTTACCGGAGCCACCGCCGCGCCGCCGTCGAGCGTTCGTGCGCGCACGCTTATTAGAGAATCAAATTTAGCGGCCGCGCGCGTCTCGGTCAACACACACCGGCCATTTGGGCAGTGCGCGCGAGAGCTCGAGCCGATCGCGTTTCCACGCCTTTCCAAAGATTCATCGATGTAATTGAAGACGAAACTTGCCGGCGTTATATTTCAATTACGCCGCGGCACGCGAGCCGGCAGTTTCGCTTCCACCAGACACGCCGCTACGGCCGCTGTATATACCAAATGCTGCATTCAATGAGCCGTGAGAACAGCGCCGCCCCCCTTCTTGCGCATTCGATCGGCCCGTGCCGCTTTTTCTCCCTTTTGTTTTATTCGCTCGCCGCGACGAGGAGCGACGCGGCCGCGAGCCATTATACGCGCGGTGCGCCGTCGAGAGAGAGAGAAAAAAGACAAAATAAGGGAAATGTATGCGGGGTACGCGCCGCGATTCCCCCGAGACCCGTCGTCGTTGTGTATACTTGTTAACGGGCGTCGCGCGCTCTGGCCGCGAGTCGGCCTCGCTGGAATTGATTTCGGCGAGACTCGCGCGCCCTTTGGGAGGAGAAAAAAAAATATGATTGCGAGAAGGGGTCACGGGTATGGAGATGCCGCAAATTCAATTTGCCCACTTTTTGTTTGCTTTCGATGATTCAATTTGGTACGCCAAGAAAAGGAATTACGAGGTAACGCGACGATATATTTCCATCTGCTCGTGGTGGAAACGCAATCTGTCCGCCCCATCGCGCGCTCGAGAAGGATATTCCTTTACGGATCCCGATTCTTGCCACCTAAATCGGGTGGGAATCGACGGCGTTGGCGGCCTAAACAAGTTTGCGGAAGCAGGAACAACAAAAGACGTGGCAACTTTTGAAACTAATATCCGCAACAACGTCCGAACCCGAAACACACGCTGGTCTTCGGGGCGAGGATATCAGCGTCGAAATGCCGGGATGGAAGCATTACACGAATTCCACGAGGGGATTTTTCCCGGTCGACTACGTACGCGGGGGAATATTTCCACGTGTGGCACGCGAAAACGTATGTACAAAATGACCGGAATCGTGAAAAGCATTCTGAACGAGGCGAGTTTGCGCGCGGGATTTATTGTTTGAAAAGGAAGAGGGAAAAAGCGAGAGCCGCGATTCGCGGGTACACACACACATATACATACATGTAAACGCGCGCTCCGCCGAGCGAGAAGTCTCTTTTCCCCGGCGATCCGGCCCCAACTTTATTCGCCCGCCAGCCCAATAAGAAAGGGCAGCTCTCAGCGAATTTGCACGTAAAGTCCGTCGAGCTCGGGCCGCGTCCAGCACGCGAGATCTGCCCCGCGCGCGGCCGGAGATTTAGCTCGAGCGGCTGGGGGGGAAGGCGGAGCGTTTACAATTACGCGGCGCATAATCAAAATCCCGGGGCGATTATACGGAAACAGTACACCGTCGCGCGACGCCGTGTAACCGGAGCCGAGCCGGCAAAAATCGCTCGGTCGCGAGAATCGTCTCGCCTCTCGCGATGATAATGCCGCGAATTTATGCCGGCCGGCTTCGATCCGGCGAGTATAAATCGCGCGGGCGCGCTGGATTTACGGGCCGGCCGCGATAATCGGCGAAACGTGGCGGATAGCTTCCGTGGCCCGGAGCCGCGCGCGAGAGGTGACGGGTATACGAGCTTTTTACCTTATCGGCGGCCGCGCGCTCGTGGCTGTATATACACGTATATACATCCCGGAGGACGAGCTCTCGTTTGGCGCGTGGGCGCGCGGGATCGCGTGCGCGCCCCAGCGCCACGGGTATTATACACGTAATTGCGAGCGCGCGCGCTGCGCGATCGTATATGCTCGCGCGCGGGCTCGAGAGAGTCGAGCGCGTGAATTATGCATGTCGCTCTGTTTACGCAATTTGCAGTAAAAGGGCTCTCCATTAATGTGACAAGTGGCTCAGCTCCGAGCGTGTAAGCTCTGATTGAACTAGCATCCAGCAGCTCGTTCGACAAGTGATTTTTACGGATAAGCCGATTCGCGAGTTATTATCCTATATACATACACCGGCATATATCCGCCCATTTAATGCGCCTATACGCTCGAGCTCTGTAGCGTCATTTCCCCGCTCCGCGGCGGAATTACAGGTTGTGTTTGTACAGACACACGCGAGTTCGCGAGATGATCCTTGCCTTATTCCGACGCGTGATTCAGGGATTACACGCGTCACCGAAACGTCGCCCATACACGAATCACGTGGCCCATCATCAGTCGGCATGATGGATCATTTTTCGAGGTTACACGCGCTCTCAAACCTGCAGCGAGCTGACAGCATCGTCGTCGTCGTCGTCCGCAAAATTATAATAACGATGATGACGAATATATATAGTACACACCAGCCGCGAATCGGCCGTACACGAGGTGGGTATATGCAGGCATTACGATTCGCGAGTCGACTGAATTTATTTTTTACGTGGCCCACGCGCGACAACGAAGAGGAGGACTCCTAACGAGAATTAAGAATACCGGTTCCGACTCTCTCCCTCTGTTGCTCCCTGCCTCTCTCTCTCTCTCCCCGCTGATTCGCATAAACGAAGCAGCTAGCGGCTAATGAAGGCGTAGATCGGGCCCCAATTAATATCCATTTACGGTCGAGGGGGGAAGAGCGATTTCCCGCCCCCGTGCAGCTGGTTTTTCTTTACCCCGAAGCGACGACGCCATTAACATCGGCCAGCCGTAATTAGGAAGGAGCGAGTGCGCGCGAGCCCTGATCCCGTGTTTTACGGGTTTCGTATGGAAATCGGGGGAGGTGTGCGACTGCTGACCAAGCGTTGAATCCGCCTGATCGCTTCCCCGAGCCGACAGATTTATCCTCCGGGGCTGATGGAACGAGTGAGCGCTCGTGGAGATTTTATTAGACGACGATTGAAATAGTGCGGAGCAAAGCGGACCTCGCCACGGGAGCTTAGAGCCTCGATGACGGTCAAGCACACTTTTCTTGCTTATCCGTGTCGCGTGTCAACTTTTCGAGTGGATGCGCAATATTAGTCGTGTATACCTCTTTGATTATTTCCCTTTTACCGGCGAGGACGCCATTTCAATTATCTACAGGCAGCACGGAGAGGCATTGTGCCAAATATTTATCAAATTTTTTTTTATCGTATCATCATTTCATACAGTGATCAAATAACTTTGGTATGGATATATTCCACAAAAATTGATTTATCAATTTTATCGGCTCGCGCGGGAGTGAAAACATTTTTAAAGTTTTCGCGACGTGCAGATAAAAGAAAAATAATCAGAATCCATGCGAAATATCCATTGGAACGGATATCGACATTTCACCGGGGGAAATTTTATGAAATTTGAGAAACAATTGAATTAAACGACAACCGGTATCGATATATTTTCCAATGTTTATCCGAATTTGCAATAATATTTTTGCAGCTGCAGTAGTATCGTTATCCAGCCGAGCTGCAGCGCATGCGAATCTAATCCGATGTTATCCGAATATTCATGACACCGAGTGTAAATTAAACAACGGGCGATACAGCGAAACGCATCCACTCTACATACAGCAAACCGAACTCCCGAGCTACGCGGGCGCGCGTACACGCCCATACAGCGAGAAGAAAATTTCAAACGGATAATCCAATAGCGCAGTAAAACGAATTGAACAAAAGACGGATAGCCGGCGCGTAGCCTATACACGAATCGGTGAATGGCCGTCGCGTATATGCATGCAGTGCAGAAATAGTTATTGCGCTTTAATCGACAGAGCGGCGGGCTCGTGCAGAGTCGCAACTATATCGGAGCTGTGAGTATAACAAAAGTGCGCGTACGTATGTGGGCGAATTGATGGAAAAACGCGCCGAGGAAAATCAGGCCGGCGGCGCGAGAGCATCAGGGAAATTCGGCGGGAGCCGCGGCGGCCGTTTTTCAGCCCGCCCATTAGCCCCCGAGCCCGGGCGGCTCTAATCCACGAGTCGCGCCGTAATGGAGAGATAGCGGATTGACAAACGACGCGAAAGAAGAGCGAGAGGGGCCGCGCGCGCGCGCACATATACCATCGCCGTGCGCGTCTAGTCATCGAGGGGCTCGCTGCAGCACTGTCTGACTGACGGAAAGGGCTGCCATGCCATGCCAGAGCCGCCGAATCGATGAGATATCCGGGGAGCGCGTGTACACACACGTGTGCGGCTCGCGCGCGGAAATTGCACGACGACGCGCCGGCACGTTATGTGTACGTCGAGAGGCTTCTGCTCCGCGCGCTCTATAGCTAACGTGTGTATATTTCGTCTGTGCAGTGCGTCCGTGTGTGTGTGTGTGTGTGTGTGTGTATGAGGGTACGCATTCCGAGCGCACAGTTGCTGATTCGGGAGGGCACCCCACCCCCTCTCCCACCGCCACCCCGACATCAGGGATAGGATTGAGTGACAGTTTGGTTTGGGCGCGAGCGAAAAATCGACCCGGATCGAATCGCTCTACAGACAGCCGCAGTCGACTTGCTACACGAAAACTCGCGCGGACCGGGCTGTGTGCCGAGCTCCCCGGGGTCCCGCTTCCAAGTTGACTTCTCGTTTCGAAAATTGTCGAGCCGTCATTCGAGTAGCTGTGTCAACATTAGTGACACCGCGCGCACTCTACTCAAAGAATATTAGATTTGGGGATGCTTTCGAATCGGGTACGTGTTGGTGCCTATTATTTTTATAGATACCTGGATTTGGTCTTTTCGAATTCCAAATTTATGAATGAAGATGTTACAAGATCGAAGAATATCCGTTCGCGTGCGTGCAAAGCGTTCGAAGGTCATGCGACGATGGGGATGGTTTTCGCTTCGAGCTCGTTGAATTTCAATTTTCCTCGCGAACCCATCAGGAAATCCGTTCGTTCTTCGCGTACACCACCAAATCTTACAATATGCAACGACACGGACGGAGAATATGTATCGGAATGATCAAAAAACGGGCGCAAAATGTTCTATATGCAAATGCGTACGCCAGCACGTCGATAAGGTCCTACCACCAATACTCTCTCCCTCTCTTTTTGCCTATTTCGTTGAGCGTCGAAAAGTCGATTTGTGGGATTCGCGCGCGATTGACGAGTTGAAAGCTGAGCAGAGAGGATGGGTTTGAAGGGGGTTGGGGAGGGGGGAGGAGAGTAACGCAGTACGCAGTAGAGAGAGAGAGAGACAGCGAGTGGGGGGAGGTGGAGAGGGAGAGAGATTGTGGTCTCGCTGCGGTGGGTCGTCGCGGGCGAAAAAATTGTCGCTCCGCAGGGTCGCTTTTGATTCGTGCGCGCCACCGGCGCACGCTGCACGTGTCGTTTTTTATACTTTTTCCTCTTCCTTTTTTTGCGTTTTTTTTTTCGAATGTAGTTCTGTCGCGTGCGGTATATTACTGCTCGGGGAGTCGTGCATTTTTTGTGATTATACTGTGGATTCGCACGAAATCGTTGTGTCAATTTCGATCAAGAACGCTCACCGATCGTAATACAGTACAGGACGCCGCGGGAAAAAACAGTCGAGTTTTTACTCCCGACTCAATGTCAAAATCTTCAGTATAAATATCCATTTCATATATAAATTTGAAATTTGGAAAAAAATTCGCTGTTCTCAAATTCTCAATATAATTTATGATTATCGAGGAGGAGCTTCGGTCTCCAGAGGTGTTTCAACGTGTGCACGGGATTGGAAAATGTATTCTAACGTACCGAATCGAATGGTAGCATGCATTTTCCACCTAGCGTGCAGTCAATTGCGCGTTCTTGTTGAAATACGATTTTTAAAAAATGAACGACTCCGAGGTAAAAACTAACAACACCATTTAGTTCAGCACCTCATCGTACATGATAATATATAATCAAACTCTATTCACTCATTGCCCATCAAGGCAATCAGCGCTGAAACTGAGGTTCGAATAATTTTAAATCCCAAAAATATCTGTATGCGCGTGAGTAAATAACACGATAGTTTAATCAGAGCAATTGTCAAATCTTTCTGAAATATAGGATTGCTGATCAATCAGAAGTGGCAAAATCTGAACCTACTTCTCTATTCCATTTCGGGCGTTTTTAAAGAGTAGGAAAATTGATTAGATCTTGGTAAAACTTTGTAAATAAAATGATTACAACAAAATTCTTTATTGTTACCTCTTGTTTTATCTAATTTAATCATCAGATACGTAAGAAAATGTATATGGAGCTGAGATCAAAGAGCTACTGCATTAGTCTTCCATCTTTACGGCCTCTTCTGGATAGTTCACTAGACAATTTTCCTTCTGCTTTTGGATAACATTCCTTATAATTCTGCACTATCCATATTTTCCACAAGCCTTGCGGTGAGAATTTCGATGAAAACTCCTCGCTAGCACTTGTTATCGGTCTCCAATAACTGCAGATGAACAAAATCGTAAGTGTGTATTCAAATAGTTGCTAAAAATGAAGCTATGAAAATTTTAGCTGTCCAAAACGCTAAACATTATCAATTTCGTTATGGCTTTTGTGATTTAGATATTGTTGTAAGAGTTGATATTATTGATTCATAATACTATACATTTAGACGCGATTCGCGTGATTTAAAATTATAATTCAATTAGTGTTCTGAAATTTCATTAAGGATTATCTTTTTTCCGTACGCACTAACCAGCTTCCGAGGAGGTTCGTGGATTTCCATGAAGTATCTTTCTCACCTCATGGTTAGGGTTATTTTTTCCATGAGAAAATTTTAATCTAAGATTTTCTAGGCCCTTTTGGATCTTTTTATTCAATTCTCTTGATAACGCCAAGTTCCACGAAAAATAGGGTGTTTTTGAGTAATAGAGGGAGTAATGTAGTACCACTGAGAACAACAAATATTCTGTTCCTTCAATAAATATTGATATGCATTGATTTGTATGAACTAATGGCCGACGCAAATGATAATGTTTATAGTTATCTTCATCAATATCTCAAATGAAACTATTCACTAAAGTATACTCAATATTCAACACTGAATTTCTAATAAAAATAGATAATGGCGATTGATGATACTTTCCATAATCGTAGCCGCATTTCTGTCAATCCAATCGCGGTAAGAAGCAAGATTAACGTAGACTCCTGGGTACTCGGGCCTCCCGCATCCCCAACCCCATGATGTTATTCCGACCTGAACACCATTGATTATAAGCGGACCACCAGAATCGCCATGGCAAGTGTCTTTGCCAGGCGCAGCGGCACAGATTAATCCGTTCTCACTCATCTCTTTTCCAGAAGGATCTCCGTAGTCCTCCGCACATTTTTTACTGTCAATGATAAACAGACTGGTGCTCCTCAGCGTCGAACTTGATTTGCCTTTTTCAGACGTGTGCCCCCAACCAGCGACGCGACGCTTGCAAGTGTACCCGTATTGATTACATCATTTTTCTTGTACAGATCGATTTTTTTCACGGCTTTGCCGAACTTTAAAGGTGGCGACACTTTCAGTAAGGCTAGATCGTTTAAGGTGCTATAATTTCTGAACTTTTCGTGTCTTTTCACACAAGCTACCTTGTGCTCTGAGCCACCACTGTCGACTCTGGAACTGCCTACTCTTACGATCAAACTTTTTTGCGAATGTTCAGTGCAATGAGCTGCGGTCAGAATTATGGTCTCGGACAATATGCTACCAATACAGACATAGCTGTGATTTGACGTAATCGAGGCTCGAGCCATGGCTGCATTTCGATTTCGATTTCATCGCCTCCGACAATTCGCTTATCTAACTTATGACTGATTTTTAATCCTGAGCTTTGGACTGAGGTGGAATCTCCTGCAACGTAATAATATAACCATTTATTCATCAAGCAGTTACATTATTTCAAAGAGTCGTTGCTGTTAAAACTTTTTAAATTATGAATATGTTGTAAACAAGATAACTCACCCAAAACTGGACACAAAAAGAACGAAGCAATGAAGAGTAGTATCATTTTTTGTAAGCTGTAGATTTGACTATCCCATTGAAAATATATTACCTGTGTTCTGAATCAATCATTTATAATCTGTACAAGTGAGCGCTTTTGCTATTTTTGTCACGAGAAATATTTTTTATCGTAGCACTATCGCACGTCTGACTTGTCTTGTAAAGATAATAATGTTTCACGAATGAATGCTAATTTATATGAGTATTTACATGCCATATGTCCCAAATAAATCAATAAATGGAAATCTGTATAGCAATTTTTAGTCAGATAGTATTATCATTAACTTTTTCCTTCAATTGCATCAATTTATAAAAATCTTTGTAAGAATGTGAAAAGTGACGTATTGAATCATTTACTGAAGAGACTCGCCAATTTTGACGAAATGTCATACGCACAACATTCTAAACAAATATGTATATGTTCATGTGTTTGTAGATATTTTTCAATAACTTCCGAAAGAGTGATTTGACTTCAATGTATAACGGTGCATTTTATCCTGTTTCGCTCACAAATAATACTACCATTTTATTTTTCTGGATTAAACCCTATGTTTCGCTTTTAGAGCGATTTTTCCCATTTTGTTAAATATTTTCGGAATTGGTTGTGTATTTGTTCAATGAACTTCTATTGGACACACTTTCGCTCAATCGTTTATCTTCTACACTGAGAGCAGTTTATAGTTGGGCGAACTTTAAATCTATTATAAATATAGTTCTATTTTGACCCAGCTATAAGATATTGTGAATTCCACTATACAAATTTCACTGATGTATACCATGTAAATAGTATTATCTATACTATATTTAAAGTAGATTTTACTCTATATATTGTACTTTTATTTATAGTAGATATGATTGAGTGGACACTGTTGACTATAATTGTGGTTCATTAAACAATAATTACTGATGGATGAACAATAATCAAATAGTAATTGAGCATTGTTGAAAAAACTATAAAACATGAGGGTTATTCACACAAATAAAGTTAATTTAACGATATTTATAGTAGATTCTTCTATAATTTCGTTTACTATATCATATAGTAGGTTCCGATAAGGGAATTTTTCTCAGGGTAGTAACTAAACTGAGTCAATGCTGAAAATGTCAGTGTTGATAAATGATTTATAAAATGTTTAATTTGACGACTTTTTTATTTGGTTTTGTCTGAGCTTAGATATTATTCGGATCGTTAAGACCTTATTATTATATTTATTGATTAATCTTGAGATATAAGTTGCTAAAACTTTTTAAAGATTTGGAAGCCAATGAAATTATATTTCTTACTAGGGATAAAAATATGTTTTCTCTTCTAACATGGTACAAAAATAACTAAATTTACAGACATACTTTCGATGATAATATCCAAGATAATATACTTTCGAGATCGATGATAATATCTCGACTTTGGTCATATAACAAATATACTTTCAAGACACTTGTGCTGTATACATAGTCAATTATAAGAATCAATTTGAGAACCTATATGAATCTTATTATATGAATATTATTCATACCAGATTAAAGAATTGATGCCAATATTGTTATTCACAACTGATTAGATAAAGACGGTATTAAAAAAGAAGTATTACTTTTAATAACAATATCTTTTGTCTAACTTAAAGATGTTGCCAACGTCGGGTGACAAATCATGACGAAACTTTCCGAAATGCTTTTTGGATACCGTGCCGTATATACACCATTCAATCTAACGTTTCGGAAATACCCGATCCATAATATCTGATTTCTTTCGAGTGTAGTATATCTATATCTAAGATTTCCTGTATATATACTGTAAATCCATAAGATCGAAACTATTCGGCAGAATATCTGGGGGAAATTGAAACGTTAGACTGAATATATGATATGTATGGGTCATTGTGCTACCCGAAAAGTTGTTCGGGGAGTTTCATCGTGATTGGTGACGCGAAATCGACAACGTATCCTAGTAAGTACAAATGAAAATACTAAAAATGAGCACATATCGGAAGAAATGGATACATTCCTTCACTTCAAAGGTTATCAGTTCTACTTTATTTTAAATTTATTCCAAATAACTCGAATATTAAAATTGAATTTTCATTTTTGCGTGTTCCAATACACAACTAGTTGGTGTCTTAATCGGATAAACACGAATGAACACATCAGTTGTGCCACTCGCGTGGGCGATGATTAGAACATTTTTCCAAACAGCACAATACTCGGGCTGTGTTAATAGTCGAGCGCTTGCAGCGGAGCGCGGTGAGTGACAACGAATCGATATCGAGTTACTGTCCATATTTCAAAAGCACGTCCTCCAGACGCTGCCATTCAAGCGCGGGGTGCACTGCGCGCGATATGAATAACGAGCCGCTGCTCGTTGGCTCGCGCGCCGCGGTCGCGGAAGGAAAAAAAAAGACGAAAGCGCTCTCTGGTTAGAGAGTGACACGCGAGCTAAATTATCGCTGCTCTTGAAAGAAATCAGTCGCCCCGCGTGGACTCCGGCAGCCGCTCGCTCACCGCCCTGAGGAAGTAATAATTAATAACCCTTATCGAGGATCGTCGGAGCCGATATTTTCCATGCGCTCCTTCCGGCATGGCCCCGCGAACTATACATAGTACAAATCATCTCAAATTCAAAACCAGAAGTCGCCTTATATTTTTAGCCCAAGCTCGCGCCGCGCGCCGTAGGCGAGCGTGGCGGCAAAGCCCCGAGCTCCCGGGGCTATTCTCTTTTCGCCGCCGCCGCTCGCTCCGCAAGCCCGCGCGCGTCTCGAAATGAACTTTATTCACGCTTCTAACGACGCGTTGCGGTAGTCCTTTGCGCAAAATGAAAACCACGCGAAATTCCATGAATTCGAAGTATTCTCGAGTTGCCGAAGTTTATGGCTCTGCCAGCTGAAACTTTTATAATATATATATCGGTACACCCACATCTGCATTATACATCAGTTATGTACCGAGACTCCTCGTTTTTTTTTTTTCGTGTACTCTCGCCGAGTTTGTCGGGATGCTTCCCGTTGGCTCGTTGGGCGGAATTTCTCACGAGAGATTGATTACGAACGAGAACCCGTTGGCTGACATCTGCAATTTTTATTTTCGTAGGAAGGAGCCAGAGATACGTAGCCGAGACGATAATTGATATTGCAACGAGATAATCGAGTGATTATACAAAATATCCCGACGGATTAACGATAATGCACCATGACGTCTCGAGGTTTTTTATTCGCCACGCTGTATCATTTTCATAAAGCCTTCGAAACACGGTATGCTGTCAAACTCGAATTAAAACAAATCAAATTTGTCCGCAGGGATCCAAACCCATTCGCCAAGCTATCATCACGTGCATGAAAAAAATCAAGATGGATATAGAAGATAATTTTTCAGAGCCTTGTCAGGATAACTTCCGATAAAAATCAAGCCCACCCAAGGAGCTTAATGAATTCTCTTCTTTATACCTATACGAATGCGCTCGAAAAATATACACAGGAAACGAAGAGGAATCGAGTCTCTTCGGAAACAGTGGGACGCAAAATATTCAGTATCCCATGTGTTCAGCTTGACGTAAAAAAATCCCCGCCAGCCTCGGCTGCATTAACTTTCCACGCTTAATGAGTCGACGGACGAAAACTTTCGATTCAATTACATTATTTTCAGAATTTCTTTGCAAATCTTGTGAAGAGATATACCAGTTCAACAGGATATCTAAACAGAAACTTGTTCCAAGACAATTGGATAGCTCATATACGTTTACTTCTAAGCGTGGGTCCTAGATGAACCTAATTTCAGTTCTTGTAGTCTTGTTTAGTTCAGAGTGCATGTACGAAATACTTGCATATAATTACCACGAGGGCTGGAAATTAACGTTACGTATTCCTTGTTCAATTAAATTTCAGTTGCGTAAGGAATTAAATACTTGTTTCATTTTTAAACGGAACGTGAATTCTTTCCTTCTAAGATTCAGTAGAAATTGGATAAACGATAAAAATAGTTTCAACTAAAAATTAGTAAAATTTTACTGAATTTTCAGTTTAATATTTACTATTTCTATCAGTTGTGTAATTTCTTCTAATCAATTTTCTACTAAGGTAGGTGTACCCAATATGCGCCACCCTTCGTATTTCATATATACGCGCGTCTAGAGCATCGCCGCGGCCGCGGCACAGGATCTTGTCGGCAATACTAAATAATGAAGAAAGAAAACATTTTCACCGATCGGAAACCCTTACACCAACTTGTTAGAGCTCGTTTTCTCCATTTTTTCGCCAATTTTCATTCTCGATCTAATTTCGCCCTGGTAAGTGCGAATTTTTTTAATACCCTTAAACTGGGCCAAAAAAATCGAGCGATATATCATTCGATTCCTTGACATCCCATCTACATCATCCAATTTTTTTTTTCTTTGTATGACCTTTTTATCAATCGTTTCAATAGCTCTTCGTTATTTTTATCAAATGTACCCAATATGCGCCACCCCTATTTTCTTGCTCTAGAAGCTACAATCAACCCATTGATGGTAAATATCCGCCAAACATCATGGTGGAAAGAGAATTTAGTTCAAGCTCTGGAGCAGGTCAAAAAAGGTGAGATATCGCAGAGGATGGCTTCGACTATATATAAGATACCTCGTCGAACATTTCAACGATATGCCAAACAAAACATATCCGAGAAAAGCAAAATGAGTCGACCATATGCGTTAACGACAGTACAGAACGAAGAATTGTGTAGTCGAATTAAACGCTTAGCAGATATTGGCTATCCTATAACGAGAAAAATCTTGAGGTTATGCGTTTATAAGTACTGTCTAGGAAAAAACATCAGACAGCATTTTTCGACCATCATGACAATAGCTAGTCTCACATTTTTAAAATTGAACTCTTCCATTTCAGTGAGAACATCTCAATTATATTTAAAATTACATAAATAAGAATGTTCATCAATTTGAGAGATTAATATTGGAATTAGATGTTGCATAAGTTAATTTTGTTAATTCAAAAACAACGGTTTTTCATGAATTTTAACTGAAAACTTGATTTGATTTAGGTTGTTAGAAGTTCATATAATCTATTTACTATGGTTTAATCAAAGACAAAAAGTATTTTCCAATAAAATTATATCAGAAATATAATTTTTTGTTTGTATTTTATCCATTTCAGACATGCTTCATGCTTCAAATTGGATGAAAAGAAGTATTTTCAGGATGGCGCCATATTGGGTACACTGAAAATTTTTTCCCGAAATTTTTTTTTTTTTTAAACCGCGGTATCTTAGCGTAGAACTGTTCAAATCGAAAAAAACTTAGCTCATTCTGTAGGTATTGAGTAGACCTTTCATTTGACACCAATTATGTTAGAAAATATCCATTTGACATGGCGTAGTGACCTTTCTCGCTTAGGTGGCGCATATTGGGTACAGGTACCTTATTTTAGTTTAGTTTTCGTTATGTCGAGTAAATTCAATAACTCCTCTTAGTTAGGTAAATCAGTAAAACGTATTTGGAGAAATGAGCTCGATTGAGCTGCAAATGATGTTTTAGTGTATGTAATATGAATAACCGTATTTCTAGTTGTATGAAGAATTTTAAGCCGCGTAAAATCACATTTGAGCTCGTTTCTATAAGCGCGTCTCAAACTTTGAGTTTGATTATCCTTCGAGTCATGACTTGTTCCTAACTCAGACGGTGAAAACCCATTTGAATATGATCTTTGCATTTATACAGTCATTGGATAATATTCTCGTTTTAAAGAATGTAAAGCAAAGTGCTCGTATCGTACTACTCGTATTCAACCAGGCTTTATCAAATTTTGAATGCTACTTTCATATCATAAAATATGCTTACTTATATGAAGTTTTATATATATGCGTAACTATTTTCATTTATAACCAGAACATCCTTAAAGCAATATAGTGACTGTTTAGGTTCATACTGAGTGCATCTACCTCACTAATAACAAATGATTCATTGATCCGACGGAGGTAAAGGTCGGGAAAAAAAGAAGGCACAAATCAAGTATAAAGAGACAGGTATATTATTAGATAGATAAATTAGAAATAGATTGATTGATTGAAGCAAAATTTATTTAAATCCTGGGGTAGAACCGCGTTGGACTCTGGCAAAATTTACAACGAAGAAGGAAATGCATGTGAAAATACTAATGACACATATGATAAGTATTTTTATAAGAGAGAGAAAGAAGGAGAGACCGTTGGTGAAGAACCCCGATGTTCCTGATGTCGTGGAGCAGCTGTCCACTGCAGTAGTGCAATTCGGTGATGTTAATGTTGCATATACACAGACAAAATCAATGAGAACTATCAAAATTGTTCAAAATTGTTTGAAATTGTTTAAAACAATTTTGTAATTATGGAGGGTGTACAAACAATAATATCAATGAGAATCTTTTCATTAGGTCGGCAATATGGACAAGAAAGTTGTATAAATTGGCCATTTCTCGCGGGCAGTCTTGTAAAACGAGATAATCAGGCTGGTTGATGTTGTTGATATTTATGGTGATTCAAGGATTTTTATATGAACAGTCCTGATGTACATGGCAGCTATGTTATTCAGGGCCTCGACACAGTTATTTCAATTGAACCACATGGACAGTATTGACGGACAGATTTGGATGGATGAGGATGAAGATATGGAAAAAAACTGTTGCTAAACCGCCAAGTCGACAGTGCGCACAAGTTGTATAACAGGTATATATGTATACTGTATCGGTGTATAGGATGGAATGGATGTAGAAAGAGAAGCGCGCGCGGAGCGGGCAGAGTATCGAGTGAAAAAGCGTACGCGCGCGCGCGGCCCTGTCGAAGCACTCGAGAACAATCGCGGTCCGATTGTAATCCGGCCAATCAGAGTCGAATCGGGGCGGCATGCATATCGGCTCGCCGCCATCGGTTTTCCAAGGCATTCGGGCAGCAGCGGTGCGGCAGCAGCTGCAATCTCGCGGGTGGCCGTATCGATTCCCCGCTAATCGGTCTAAATCAGAGCGATTTCGCTGGCGGTCTTCTGCATATATATATACCCACACACACGCAGGCACACGTAGGAGGGGCTGTGCGCCAAGTCCGCGCAAAAAGCCCCGGCGCGAGCGCCCGGCCGTATATATGCTATACGACAGAGACGGATAGCCCGCCGCTCGATACTCGAATTAATTGGGCCAGCCGCTTGCAATAGGGCTGCTCTGGCCGATACCAATCAGCCTCCCGCGCCTCGCTCTCCGGATGACAAACTCCTTTAATTACGGAAATTCAGCCCCGGGCTATTTCGCCCGACACATGCAGCGCTACACGCTACACGTATGTGTACGCGACTCGGCGCCACGGCGATCTATGAAATTATACCCGAGCTCGCCCAAACTTTCAGCGCATCGTCCCGCGCTTAGTGCGTATAGTACGGCGGGGGAGTATAGTCGTGTATATATACGAATGCGTCACGACGCGCCGGATGTGAGGACGCGCGCCGCCACCCAGTATAAAGATACATTGTTTGCCGGTGATTTTACGGTCAGCGACGCGGGGGAGCTGATGATTTTCGGAGGTGATCGCGCAGGAAGTGCCGCCGGGAAGTCACTCACGAGACTTTTCGTCCTTGTGGAGATGCGCGCGTGACACGTCATTCCAATGACAATGCAACCGCGGCGAGGGGAGGCGATTGTGCGGCGTACCCTGCCCCCGATCGATGTTGCAAATCGTTTGGAAGAATAAACCGTTTCGGGCAACGCGTGATTCATTTTGCAGCTTCTTCGGGACCGGGCTAACGGGGAGTCTCGGTGTTCGATTTTGATTGTCCTTCTTTCGAGCTGAAAACGTTTGTGGCTCGTTAAAGCTACAGTGCGAATTAGCGCGTAGTTCGATTCTCAATTGGTTTCCGCGGTTGGTTAGAAATCTGACGCGATCGTGAAAATAAAATAATATCAAACCGGCGCGGTGCGATATATCTCAATTTGTTCCGGATTGATTAGCTATTTGATCAAGTCTATTGGATATTCAATTCATTATAAAGTTGTTTTTTGACTATACTTAAGTTAGTAGGTTGCGGTACTCGCCGTGGCGGTTAAATTGAACCCGCCACGTAGGCTGTGTCACGGCAATCACTGTGGGTTGTCCGGGGACATATCTTTCTCCTCCAACAATTAATATATTTATTTGATAAAAGGAGGAGAACACGGAGTGAAGGAGTGATTGTCCTCCTTCACAGACGGCAAGCCAAAGAGTATCTGGGCGAAACGCTCTAAATTTTGTAAATAATAATTATTTAATTTAGTTAAAAATTCAAGTTTAATATGATTGTCTATTTGCTTAAAGAATTCAATGTTGATTTCCATCATGGAGGCAAATGTTCCACAAAAACAAAAGAAATGCATTTATAAAATGAAAGTTCGTTCGTGACTATGATCACTTAGCTTTTCGATTTCGAACAAGAAAGGTCAAGGTTATTCTATAAGAAAAGAATAATTGTAACTTTGCTGAATAAACTGTTGTTTAAAAATACTCTCGAAATTATTACGCTCTGAAACATTTGGTGCATCGGCCGGGAAACCAGAGAACTTGAATCTAGTGCAGAGCGGAATAATCGGCGATGAAATGTCGAAACGCTTATCGAGATGTCAGTCGACGCAGAATCGAAGCTATTCTTCTAAAGTCAAATCTACAGGAAAAACATCGCGACGAGATGAAAAAGATGTAGAAGAGGAGAATCAAGAAAATCAATGTAATATCGAAAATGAGGTTGCTCTTCAGAAAAGACCGCTAACCTCATTTGTAAGTACACGAACACGGTCCAAAGCAAAAATAATAAATACTTGCGTTGTCGATTCGACAACTCCTGCTCACGAACCTGGGAAGTTTGTGAGAATGGTTCCTCCTAATTTATATGATGAAAATCCTATTCAACAATCCGATGGAAATAATGAAAATTTCAATTCTGAGGTTAACGATTGCAACATTCGAAATTTTGAAACTGAACCACCTGCAAAAAAGAAGAAAATTGTACGATCTGACAACAAAACGGCAAAGCGTGTATACCACCTGGATGCTGATATCGTGCGACCGATTCATGATGGTGACCACGAGCTCTCGGCAAAGCGGACGAGTTCGGTACCAAGAAAACGCAAGCTAGTTCATGCAACAACAAGCAATACTTCTTCTCAACCTGACAACAACGTTTGCAACATCATGAAACAACGAGATACACTTTCCAATGCCAACAGGTCACTCAAAGGAGGTATTATTCGCCGCCAAGTTCGAGCAAAATCGACGGGCGGGTTCGTGCGTTCTTCGGTGGAAGCAGCTCGCAGTGGGGCGCATTATCATCGGTCAACGGCAACTAATCGCCCGCGACTCTCGCAATCGACAACTACGACGCGTACTCACGCACTGCGTGAACCAACTCAACGGGTCCAAACGAGCTACAAGCTTCCACCTGTAGCAAAATTTGGCACGCTTCCTCGAGCACCGGTCACACGTCACAAGGTACTACATCATTCTACTTCAGAGCGAAGCGATGCGTCTTTCCGAGGAATGACTTCTAGACGCTACAGAGCGTCCACCCAAACGATGCAGCCTGCATCTGAGGTGCAACCAACAATGACACTTTCTACTGGAACATCAACTTTCCTCGTAGAACAAGTGAATGAAAGCGATCCGAATATGTATGATGATCCGATTGAACAGGTTATGAGTGCAAATAGATCAAATGAGAGCTTTGATGATATTCACGATGGGAATGCACTGCGCGGTATTAACGAAGTTAGAACACAGTTTCATCAACACGATTATTGTGAACCGAATCATTCACCTTCGCTACTTACACAATCGCATGACAATTCATCTACACGACTAGCAAAAGCTCTAGAAGAAACGTTGACTGTTATGAAACAAACTTGTTTAGGTGGAGATAATTCGCGTTTAATCAACAGAATGACGTCGGCCAAAACTTTGCCAACCTTTGACGGAAACCCACTAGAATTCCCAAGATTTAAACAAGCCGTAGAGCTTTATACTGATCTTGGTGATTATTCTGAACAAGAAAACTGGGGTCGCATAAATGATGCACTCAGAGGAAAAGCTCGAGAAGCTACGCAATCATTATTTATATCAAAAAACAGCACCGCTGAAATTATGAAAACGCTCGAAATGCGATTTGGAAATCCAAAAGTAATTTTAAAAGCTATTATCGCGGATATCAGAAGTTTACCGAGTATTGAATTTCGAAAAGAAAATCTAATTGAATTCGCAACGAGGTTAAGAAGCGCGGTAACTGCGATTAAATCACTCGATAATAATCTCGGTTATTTATATAGTTCAGATCTTATCGATTCATTACTCACTAAAATGCCCACTGCAATGATTTCGAATTACGTTCAATTTTCTTCCAATGAAGGGCAAGGTCTACCGGACTTAGAAAGAATAGCCGAATTTGTATTTAAACAAGCAGATATGTGTATCGATGCTGGAATAATTTCAGTAGAAATGAATCATGCTGGAAAGAAGAGAAATGAATTCTCAGACCGTTCAACTCATACCCATCATAGAAATATTTATACAACTTCAATTGAAGATCAATCATTTTTAAAGTCTAGCAATAAAATCTCTACTAGTAAATGTGCTCATTGTGAACGTAAAAATCATAAAACTGAAACTTGTCGAGATTTCATCAAAGCTCCCATGCGAGAAAGATGGAGGTCGATTAGATCTAAACGATTATGCTATAACTGTTTCGGTGTAGAACATACGTGTGACAAATGTAAGAAAGCAGCTTGCAAGCTCTGTGGTCGCAAGCATCATGAACTTCTTCACTTTAATTTGAAAATTGATAATCATAAAAACTCCGATATTAACATATCAACTTCGTCTTTCCCTGAAGCTAATCCTCCTGAAATGAGAAAAGATTGACTATATGATAGTACACTTTTGAAAATTGTAAAAATACGTATTACGGGAACAACTGATTCGAAATTGATATATGCTTTAATAGATGACGGATCAACTGCAACTTTGATTGATTATGAAATAATTGAAGAAATTGGAGCTATCAGCACTCGAGTAAATCTTAAGTTGCGAGGTTTAGGAGGTGATGCGATCATACCTTGTTCTGAAAAAGCTGCTTTCGAAATAAACGGAGATTCAATGAAATTCAGAGTTAAAAATGTTTTAATTGTTAAAAATTTAGAGCTTCTTTCGCAATCTATTGACGCTCGTTTAGCTGACTATTGTCGACAAAGAACTGGTGTTACTATAGATCCATATGATGCAAAACCTGTCATGTTAATTGGTCAAGATAATATAGATATGATTATCACACGCGAATTCAGAGAAATTGAAGGAAGTAAACTCGTAATTTCGAGATGCGCACTTGGTTGGACTATTCACGGTAATCAACAGAGAGTCGAAATTTCACGTGTGAACGTTACTCATTTTGATTTAGATTCACAACAGAACAGATCAATTTCTTGTACTAACGAAGAGCTTAATATATTGATGAAATCCTATTTTGACGTTGATTCTTTAGGTATAACAAATTTTCCGAAAGACTGTGAAAAAAACAAACGCGCATTTGAGATTCTAGACTCTACAAGTCAATATGTTAATGGTGTTTGGCAAATTGGCTTACTCTGGAGAAGTGATAGTGAAGAATTTTCAAACGGTCGTTCTATTGCCTTGCGTAGATTACGACTACTTGAGCGGAAACTCGATCGAGATGAAGAATACGCTTTGCAATATTATCGCGAAATGGATCGATTAATAACTAATGGTTTCGCAGTAAAAGCTCCGAAAATTCCAACAGGTACACGAATACGCTATTTACCTCACTTCGGTGTGAAAAATGTCAATAAACCTGGAAAAGTTAGACTAGTTTTTGATGCAGCTGCTAAATCTGAGGGGAAAAGCTTCAACGACCTACTACTCACTGGTCCAGATTTACTTGAATGTTTATTGGGAGTGCTCATGCGTTTTCGCCAGTACGCTTATGCTGTAAAAGCAGATTTAAAAGACATGTTTTTAAAGATTCTCATTCGCGAAGAAGATCGTGATGCTCAGAGATTTCTTTATCGTAAAAATGACAGAACAATAGATCCAATAGAATATTTGATGAAATCTATGCTTTTTGGCGCGAAGTGTTCTCCCAGTGAAGCAATTTACGTGAAAAACAAAAACGCAAATCTTTTTCTTGATCGGTATCCTGAAACAGTCCGAAGTATTATAAAGAGTAGTTACATGGATGATTACTTAGAGAGTTGTCTTACGCGAGAAGAAATTGAGAACCGTATTCGTGAGTCGAAAGAAATTAATGAACATGCTAACTGGGAAATGCATGGTTGGGCCAGCAATTTTCCGGTTGTTTTAAAAGATGTTACTACTGAAAGCACACAGAGTTGCCTCATAAAATCAGATTCGTCAGAATACATTTCAGAAAAAGTTCTCGGTTTGAAATGGATTCATTCGAATGATGAGTTAGCTTTCAACGTGAGCGAGAGTAAAATACCTACTGATATTTTGATAGGTTCAAGAAAGCCTACAAAAAGAGAATTTTCAAGCATTATAATGTCAGTATTCGACCCTCTAGGTCTCATTACTCCATTCTCAATAAGATCACGGATTTTGATGCAGGAAATTTGGGTCAGTGGTATTGATTGGGATGATCAGTTACGCGACGAGGAATTTGCAAAGTGGAAAGAATGGTTGAAAGATTTAGAAGATGTACGAAAGTGTCGGATCAATCGGTGTTATCAAATCCCAGAATTTCAAATGAAATCGGCAGAATTACACGTATTCTGTGACGCCAGTTCGAAGGCCTACGCGTCAGTTGCTTATTGGCGTTTTACGTTAAATAATGGCGATCATCATGTATCAATAATAGCTGCCCGAAGTCGTGTTTCTCCAATAAAACCAATATCTATACCACGGTTAGAACTTCAAGCTGCAATCATCGCGGTTAGATTAGCTGAAACTATAACAAAAGAACATGAATTTGAAATAACCCGTAGAATTTTTTGGTCAGATTCGAAGATTGTACTTTATTGGATAAGAAAAGATCCGCGAGAATTTCAAGTATTCGTTGCTAATCGTCTCGGAGAAATCCATGAACATTCGGATACTCGGGAGTGGAGATGGGTACCAACGAAAGAAAATCCCGCGGATGATGGGACTCGGTACGCTCCTAATGCTCTGAATAAAAATAGTCGGTGGTTTTTAGGGCCATCTTTTTTGCGACGATCTGACTCCGATTGGCCATTAGAAAATTTTGAAAGTAAACTTGATCACTGTAAAGAAGAGTTAAAAAAGTCAGAATCAATTAACGTAGTAATGCAAGAAGATCCTTTCATTGATCTCTCACGATTTTCGTCTTGGTTACGATTAGTATTTTCAATTTCACGATTACTAAAAGCCGTGGATATATGGACTAAAAAGATTCGTACCCCTACAGAACGTCTTAAAGAAGCAGAAAAATTATGCTTGAAAATGAGTCAATTTAACTCTTTCAAAGATGAAATAGATGCTTTAAATAAATCAAAATCTCTCCCTAAGAACAGTCGAATTGCTAATTTGAATATATTTCTTGACAAGGATGGATTACTAAGATCAGAAAGTAGAATCGTTCGATTCGAGGGGGAGGGTGTAGAGACAAGACCTATTATTTTACATCAAAAAGAAACAGTCGCACGATTATTGATCATTTTTTACCATAAAAACTATTATCATAGTAATCATCAAACCGTTTTGAACGAGTTGCGACAAAAATATTTCATTGTAGGTATCCGACAAGGTTTGCGCAGCGTAGTAGCAAAGTGTGTAGAATGCAAGTTGATTAGAGGAAAAGTAAATGAACCTAGGATGGCAACTCTGCCTCTTGCGCGATTAGCACATCGTTCTCGTCCATTCACTCATTGTGGTTTAGACTATTTCGGCCCGATGCAAGTCAAAATTGGCCGAAGACATGAAAAACGGTGGGGCGCGCTTTTCACGTGTATGACGACGCGAGCCATTCACCTAGAGCTTGCACATACTCTTAACACTAACTCTGCGATCATGGCATTGAGGAGATTTTGCGCAAGACGAGGCTCTCCATTAGAAATTTATTGCGACAATGGCACTAATTTCCGAGGAATGAGTAGCGAATTGAAAGTTCGAATACAAGAAATTGATCAATCTGAAATAGATAATTTTGCTGCCACTCGTGAAATCACGTGGAATTTCAATCCTCCTTCCGCTCCGCATATGGGAGGTGCGTGGGAGCGTTTAATTCGATCAGTGAAAATTGCGATATCGTATGTTTTTAAAGGACACACACCAGATTTAGAAGTTTTTCAAACAGCGATTGTAGAAATTGAACATGATGTCAATTCGCGACCACTAACACATGTTTCTGTAGATCCACGAGACGAAGAAGCATTAACGCCTAATCATTTTTTACTTGGAACATCCTCAGGACTAATTAGATTAGGAAAGTTCGAATCGCGAGCTTTGTGCACTAGAAAACAGTGGCAAACAGCCGAATTTTTCGCTAATATGTTCTGGTCCAAATGGTTACATGAATACTTGCCTTCTCTTATACCTCGCAAAAAATGGCTTGAAAATGATGATGAACCACTGAAAGAGAACGATTTTGTATTGATTATGGATGAAAATATTGAACGAAATGCGTGGCGAAAAGGTGTGATAGTCCGTGTGTTTCCTGGAAAGGATAATCAAGTCCGAGTAGCAGATGTACGAACAACAACTGGCGTTTTTAGAAGACCTGTTAGAAAATTAGTAAGATTCATGTAAGTACAAAACATGCGAGTTTTGTACTGAGGGGGAGAATGTTCCGGATTGATTAGCTATTTGATCAAGTCTATTGGATATTCAATTCATTATAAAGTTGTTTTTTGACTATACTTAAGTTAGTAGGTTGCGGTACTCGCCGTGGCGGTTAAATTGAACCCGCCACGTAGGCTGTGTCACGGCAATCACTGTGGGTTGTCCGGGGACATATCTTTCTCCTCCAACAATTAATATATTTATTTGATAAAAGGAGGAGAACACGGAGTGAAGGAGTGATTGTCCTCCTTCACAGACGGCAAGCCAAAGAGTATCTGGGCGAAACGCTCTAAATTTTGTAAATAATAATTATTTAATTTAGTTAAAAATTCAAGTTTAATATGATTGTCTATTTGCTTAAAGAATTCAATGTTGATTTCCATCATGGAGGCAAATGTTCCACAAAAACAAAAGAAATGCATTTATAAAATGAAAGTTCGTTCGTGACTATGATCACTTAGCTTTTCGATTTCGAACAAGAAAGGTCAAGGTTATTCTATAAGAAAAGAATAATTGTAACTTTGCTGAATAAACTGTTGTTTAAAAATACTCTCGAAATTATTACGCTCTGAAACACAATTCATATCCCTATAAAAACTGTCACTTGGCTCTTTTCTATACCCGACTCATTTTTTTCGTTCACGTTTTATCACCCCCTATGAAAGCCGGCGGTTATGAAATAGTGCAATAGCCGGGATGATATAGAGAGCGGCTGCAGCTAAAGCCACTAGCGCCGAGCTAGCCGTCCTGTCTATATACACTTATACCGAGTCGTTGGCTTGGAGATATTGATTACTAATGGCTCGGTAATTCTATTTAGCTAGCCGTGATGTCGTGGTCCACTGGGGAAGGGAATTTCGCTGAAACGCCAGTGTCACGCGTCACTGCCGCGGTCGCGTTTACTTGCTCTCTCTCTCTCCCTCTCTACCTACCTCCTTCCCACTCTCTCACTGTCTCTCTCATCCCGTCTAGCCCTCTCCGCTTTCCATCCCTCTCTCGCGCATGTGCCATCCAGCTGCAGAACGTTTTCTGTCCTCCTACGCTTTTTTTTATTCTACCAGCTCGTTCATTCACGTTTTATAGCCTTTTTCACGTCAATTTCGCGTGGTTTTGACATATTTTGAACAATGCTCTATCGCTCAAAATTCATTGATCCATGGGGGTATTTGTTCACAGCAGATAGTGCACGAGTGATTGCTCTGGAATGAAGCAATAACGTTCGAATTTATCCTGTGAGCATATCTTTCGTCAAAAGTTCACACGGGATACTGTGGGAACAATAGAGGCTCGCAGTATAACTAACATGAAATAACCTTATTAAATGTTGCGCGTAAATTCGATCCTGAGCGTACAGCAGTACGTCTATATCGGAGGCTGCGATCGAGTTACGAATGTCACAGTCGATAATCGAATAATTTCGTGAGCGCGAGGAGAGAAAAATTGAGTCAAGTTTTAAGCTATGAATGTACTATAATATTCTATGAATACGTAGTGCATATAATATAGTCGTGAGCATTTGCCTTATAACTTTTGATATGTACTATACGGTAGGATCGGTCGTTGCAATACATTTTTCCCTTTGTGTAAGCCACCAATTCGGAGAAAAGAAAGGAATTACATCGTGAAGTATTCTTATCCCGGTACAATCGCCAGATTCTCGGGCCGACTCTCGTACTTGTCGCATTTTTGAAATCGAACGAGAGCGGAGCCAATCAGTTCCAGCTCCTGCGGTCCATTCAAGCCGGGATATACAACTGCGCGGCGCGCGCCTGCACGCATAAGCAGCTTATCATCCCTCGAACCGCAATCAATCGGGAAGCACAAAAAGCCCCGGTATACAGTCGCGGCGTAATCAGCAAATTTGCCGCGGAATCCGAGGCTTATCGGGACACGTCGCTATCTCCCGCAGCCCGGCATCCGCAACCCCTGCCCTCGGCCCCCGGGCTCATTCGGCGCTCTTGTCTGCTGTCGAACGTCGGAAGTCAGGGACAAAACGAGAGAGAGAGCAGTCGCGCTCTATATACACGGCCGGCGACTCCCCCGGGGGGGGAGACGGGATTCTCCCTCCCTCCGCTCTCCGGCTCCACCGTCGCTGTCAATCAGCCGTTCAACAATGACGGAGCACCAAACTGATTTCGCGGCCGCCGGGTCTATTTACACCTACACAAATGCTTATGGCCGTGACGACGGTAGAGGGGAGGGGGGGAGCTATAATGAGGACGCCACAGTCGCCCGGATTGTTTCTCCCCGGAGTGTTTGCTTTTGTTGGACGCCGCCGCGGATTCGGTTACGCCGCCGCACTCGTGTGTTTTTACACGAGCCCCCGGCGATCCCCGATCGAGTGGGATCGATCGCACGATCTGTATCTCTGTAGGTGTTTATTTCGATGCTGCGCGGCGCTGAGCAGCTGCCGTTTGTATAGGATAATTGGATTTTTTTCCCACAGTTTGATTGGTATTGACACTATTTGTATACACGCATGTATATATGTATATGCTCGGTTGCGCGAAATCAAACGATGAAGTGAATCCGATTAAATTTTTGCGTGGTGCGCTTGTCAGCTTTGCTCGCACGAGGGTATCACGCAGTTATTCAAGACAGAACTTTTCAGCGAATCGCCGCAACGCTTATTACAAAAGTACAGCTGTCAAAAGAATCATTGTGAATCTTTCCCCGAGCTTTCTTCAACCTTAAACTCGTTGAACGATCTTTGTTTTTTTCCCTCTTCATCGAGATAAACCAGAAAGACTCACTTCTGACGGATTGAGAATTATTATTCGCCCTCGCATTCGCCGAATGAAGGAAGCCGTGCGGCTATAAATAAAAGGATACTGAATTTTCATTAAGATTTTAATATTGTTAACGTACCGGAGATGTATTTATTCCAGCTCCATCTCTACTCCTCTCTGCCTTTTTGCCAACATGAAACGAGAAGCGCTCTTTTCATGTCAGCGCGACGAAAAATGGGTGAGTCCCTTTGACCACAAATACCACACACGAAGCCGTAATTCACATGAAAAAATGTCAAAATTCTACCCGCTCGGTGATCACTACTTTTCATGAGTTTTTCTGCCGGACATATGCACGCATATTATACGATGCGCAAGTATCAACTTTTCCATTTCACGTCCGTGCGAAATTACATAGTTCCTGATAATTTTGATTATTGAAAATTGCAGCGGATTGCATTTCGGTCGCAAGATATATTGAATAATCCGGAAATGAAACGGGGGAAAAAAATGGATCACGTCGTCGCGCCGTGTTTCATCCCGCTAATTCCCGGGACGTGTAATTTCGAAAAAATGAAAAACGCTCGCGCAGCCCCGCGAAGATAATATACACAAACATAAAAGTCCCGGCGCGTAAATCAAAGCACGCATTCATCAGATCTCGATCCGCGATGCGGCAAAAGTGCCCTGGCTCGCGCTGGCTCGCGCTCACGCTTGTAAATAATTACTCGTCGCACAATACCAATTCCCCTCTCGCGGCTCAAAAAATAAAGAAACGGCCGCTCGCTCGCGCGGGCGGGCGTTTGGAAAAAATGAAGCGCGCGGTCGTATGAAGAGGAAAAAACGAAGGAGGAAACAAGACAAACGATCTGCGGAAAGCGGCTTACTTTTTTTCAGCCCACCTTCTCTTCCCGGTTATGCGGCGCTCACCTTTTCCCATCGATTATCTCCGAAAAATATCTCCGAAGACTCGCTCGTCCGTCTTTTTTTCTCTCCTCTCTCTCTGCGCTCTTTTTTATCTGATCGTCGGGGGCTGGTCGCGAGGGACAAGCGCGCTGTCGCGCGGGAGAAGTGTGCGGGCAAAAAAGACGCGTGCGTGCGCACGTCCAACGCGACGGCGACGGCGCCGCCGGCGGGGGAAGCGCTCGAGCTATTTTTATGGCACTTAGCCTTTCGACCGGAGCCGAAGCGGGCGCGCGCGCGCGAGCAACATGCTGGAGCACTCGAAAAACACTTGGGCGCATTCCCCCGCGCTTACGCGCCACGGCGCGACCATCGAGCCGGCCGTGTACCGCTGCATCTCGCGCCGAGGTAGCCAGTTCGCTTAATATAATATTTCGCGCGTTCTCTGCGCGCTGGCCTGATGCAGCGCGCCTTGCACGTGCGCGCGCAAACGCGCGTTTCTCGTTTTTGCGCCGCCGCGCGGCCCGCATCGCTGCGCGGCTCGAGAGCTTCTTCTCCGCCTCCTCCTCCTTCGCCTCGCGTCGTTCTATATGCCCGAGAGTATACTCTCGTTTTCTCTCTTCCATTATGTATCTCTCTTGTTTGCATTAATTTATGCATGCGCGCCTCATTCTTTTTTGCTCCGCGCGCGGGCGTATCTGTTTTTGCGCTGGGCGCTAGCCGGGATGAATATTGCACCGGTCAAGGATGACGCAGTGGCTTTTAAGCAGTTCGAAAAGTGCACTGCCGCGCCGGCTTATCATTCAATATAATTTTATTAATATTCCCCGCTACGTCAAGGGACGTTGAATCTCGCGAGTTTCTCGCGTAGTCCGCAATTTCAAGGGACCCGAAAAAGTGTATATTATATATTATTCATGCGCCTCTGGGCTGTCGCACGCCGAGCCAATTTTCTTTTCACATATACAAACGGACGATGTTTCAAAATTATCCGCTGGTCGCATAATTAACGAATAAGAAATCAATGGTGCTAATTTGCCGGAACGTACGGAGAATTATCGATCCATCGATCGGCCCAACGAGCGTAAAAAGCCTTTTACAGCTGTCCATGTGAAATTGCTCGGATAATATTTCACGAGCCCGCACATATTTTCTAATAAGTTCTGGGAAACCGCAAGGGCTTCTTTGTGCCTTTTTTCCGTACAAGTCAATTTGTCAAAATGAAAAATGTTGAGTTATTACGGGGTATTGCGCGCCATGCGATACGCCGACTCCCTTCGTTTGGTTTCGCTCTTCCTCTCTCCTTCACTCCGCGTTACTTTCTTTTTTCTCTCCCATTATGCTCGCGCGCGCGCCTTCTTTTTCTCCCTTTCCTCCACGCCTTATTCTTTCTCGTTCTTTTTACATCCTTCCCTCCTCTTCGTCCTGCCTTGTTTTTTTTCTTGCTAAACTCTCGTAATGCGCGCCGTCACGATGCCAAATTAACAATTAGATTATTTCTCTTCCTTGTTAGCCCTACACGGCAGCGGGCTTGGCCCCAGCAAAAATCCGCCCGATATAAGTGATATCGATCCGAGCGATCGACGCTCGCGACACGTATCCCTCGAGCTGCGACCGCACTCCACATATGCCCGTTGCCGATCGGACGATGAATCATCGGGCTGGCGGAGTCGCGTCTCTCGACTTAATTTTTCACTCAGCCGCAAGGCAACCACAAATTGAGCGATACCTCGAGAGGGCGAGACAATACCGGGGCTCGGTTGTATTATCGGGGCCGTTGAGAGTCGGCTGTGCGTGTGTATATATATATACATCTATCCATTGTAATTTTGTCGATTCGCCGGGCGTAATCTTCATCTTTGTGGCCCTTTCATCGGCCCTCGCCCGGCTCGGCTCGGCGCACCCTCTCAATCTTCCGCATCTCTTGCACGCTTTCTTTCCCTCGAGCCCGTATTTGCCGGTGGCTCGGCGCGACCGGGGGGGTCTTCACCGCGCTCGCGCACACTCGGCGTGCGCATTTATGTGCGCCCAGTACGCCCGGACGATAAGACGAATGCGGGAGCGGCTCGCAAGTTGCCCGATCGACGCGATCCTTCGCAGCTGCCCTCATATGTAACGCGCTCTTCGCGGCTCCCTTGTTAATACAAGCCCGGCGACGCGCGAGCGGCTACTTCTGTCTTCGACAAGCCGCGTCGAGCTACATTAATTCCGCCCATAGTCTTCTGGGCGCAGCAGCAGCAGCACTCGAGTGGGCCGCTCGTCATTTTTTACCCGCCGTCCTCCCCTCAACCCTTGTATGCCCCGAGAAACAAGACACGCGCAGAGTGGGGAAGCGGGCGGGCGAGAAATCTGGGCCACGATCATACATCACCGCGCGCTGTATAGTAGCGGTGCGAGCGGCAATAACATCGCTCTTGTACGGAGCGTGCGGGGTGACTTTTTTCGCCGCTCACTCGCGGCTCGGATAAACAAACACACACACGCGAGCGAGCGAGCGAGCCTTCGGAAAAGCAACTAATCTGTTTGCTTTACGAGGGCCATTATGCGAGAACCATAAAGTCGGCCGGAGGCTTTGTGCGCGCGATCGGCCGCGCACGAGCCGGGGATCATACCGTGGCGCTGCATTGTCCCCGAGCGACCGAAACCTCGAGTCGCGCTCGTTATATGCAAAAACAATCATCGCGTTTCTATTGCCAGGAGCAATGGAGCGCGAGTAAGACTCCGAGCGATCAATGGCCGCGTGTCGAAGCGCCGAGACGAAATCAGATGAACGATTTTGAATTGTCATATACATACATCATGTTGACGTCTCATTCAAGATTGATGGTTGTTCAGGTTTCAAATATATAAGAGTTCAATCGTCTGATACACAGAGCGTCACTAAACAATTTTACCTATATTAGAACGTTTACGAATGAATCTTTAGCTACCAATCAGATCACGCTCCGAACGGCTTCACTCGGCAGATCATTGCATTTTCCAAGAGAGCGATATCAAGGGCCATAGTTGGATCGATCGCAAATTATTTTCACAAGACTATGAATTATAGTTTTGCCATACGAGGAAAACCTGATAATTTTCACATCACATACTCGAATATGCGAGACTGTACAGTAAATATAAACGCCGAGTCTACGTGGCACCGGTGGAATTCCGTCATTTCATTTTTAATGTGCGTTACGCGTTGGATAAAAAAGCTATTTTTATGTTTTACGTCCACTTGTGAAGGCTTGAGCGACGGTAAAAACGTCACGCAGCGCGTGGAAACCTTGCCACCGTAATGTTTTTACGACATATTAATTTTGCCTTTTATTAATACTCCCGTGTCATTATCAAACGAATTGAGATATGCACGCGAGTCATAAAACATTTCGGAATCACGAGTCTTCGGGATAGCTCTACCCTGCGCAATTACATCGAATGAACGAGAGACTCTCGCGCGGTTGTAAAGCAAATGAAGCTCGGCCTTGTGCGACAGCTCCGCGGAGCAATACGCAATATATACACGTGAATTGTTAATCCTGTCGCAAAGCATCCCATGAAAATTCCATAATCTCATTGGTCGAATCCACCCTCGCGTTCGCTCGGAGCTACACACAATTGTCCCCCGTCTCTTGCCGCGTCCCTATGAAAAATCCATCCCGCGCGTCCTCCTCTTCCTCCGAATTGAATAACGCGAGGTCGGATCGGCTGTCTGGCGCACACACACACACACACACTTGCCGCGGCACAAAAAGGAATTAGCGCAATCAGAGAACAATCGACCCTCCTCGAGGGAGCAATTAACCGTTGTCCACGTCAAGTCAGTCAGACAATCCCAATAAAGCTCGAGCCGCGCGGAAAAATAAGTCTAGCCTCGCGGGTTAGAGAGGCCGAAACGTACAGGGCGCGCGCAAGTAATATACACTACACACGAGCCGGAGAGCAGGAGGACGTCCTTTAAACTCATTTCGAATCCATTCCACGTTTATTACCTGCAGCCACGCATGCGTCTACGCGCACACGCAATCGGTCTCCCGTTTCGCCGAGCAGCCGAAAAAAGCGGATGCGGGCGCCGGGACGTGCTATCGACACTTGAAAATTGCTGCGTTCCCATTGTTGCCGCCACCCCACGCGATATATATCCTCTGCGAAGTCGTAGTCGTCGTCGCGCGGCCCCTCCGCTCGTATTCTTCGGGCTGCAAAAGGAAGGAAGCGGGCGTTCTTTATGTGCGCGAGCTCCCGCGCGCCCGGCAAAATATTGTGCGTGCGTGTGCGCGCGCGCGCGAAACGCGACACGCCAAAAGTACGTATACCTATATATGTGTATGCGCACACACCAGTAGTGCGCGGGGCTCATCTCGCATTGCTTCGAGTCCCGTACGAGTGTAAGGAGCTGCCGATAGTGCGCGGAGCTCGACTCGCTCCTTTGACACACTCCTTTTGTCGTCCGTTTCTTCTCTTTTTTTTTCTTCACGCTCCTTTGTGCTCGCGAGCAGCCCGGCCGGCTGCAGTGTCAGCGCGCCGCCGCGATTCGACGTGCTGCAGCGAGCGCCTCTATGCGCGTGTGCGAGCTAATGAGCGAAGAATCGACTGTCTCGATGACGATTCGACACTCTGCGTGAATAGCGTCGGATTACAGACTCGACGCGACGTATATTCTTCGCTGAGCTTCGGACGGATTTTGACAAATAATCATTGTATACGAGAGTATTATATCGTATATATAGTCCTCTTCCGTCTGATTGATCTGTTTGCCGCGGAGTAGAGGATCAGTTGAGGATCCCCCGCTGCATGTGCGCGAGGCTGCTGTGCATACACGAGCCGCTTTGCGAAATTCACCCATTCGTGTTACAACTTACCTTATCAGATGTGCGATGTTCAATGGATATTTGATATGGCGCGCTGCATAAGTTGATACCCTGAAAGCTCTGCCGATTGAACTGTTGCGGTATCGATGTTCTCCGTGCATAATATATATAAGCGTATAAGTAGCGAAGAGAGCCGATTGAATGCGAGAGCGAGATGGGAAAATTGAAAACGACTACTGTGTCTGCTGCAGCATACAGTCTGTCGATTATTCCCGTCGTTTGCGCATAATTTTTCCATTCAAAATCATCAACATTAATTTTCGTACAACGCTCTCGAGCCGAATGCCCGGCACTCGAAAAAAAATTCGAAAGTGGCCGAGTTGGCACAACAGAAAAATCATCGAGACACGGATGAAAAGCCACATTGAAATCAATAATCGCATTATGCCGGTGAATCAAGGCGGAACCCGAGAGGGAGTAGCTCACATGCGGCGCGGATAGAGACGGTAAATGCGTGTCGAGGGACCCAATCCCTTATGCCCGGTGCAACGGCGCACTGCACAGAGGGAGGCATTTTTCCAGCCCACTTGGCGCGCGCGCATACACGCACGCACACATATACGCGCCCATTGAAACGGGCTGTGAGAAAAAACAGTATAAATTCCGGGGAAAAAGGGAAAGTTTGACAGAGCGTACGCGCGCTGGAGTGTCAAGTAGCTGGTGTGTGCAGCTTGAAAAGGGAGAAAGGGGAAGGAAGAAAGAGAGCCGCAGTGGCAGCGGCGTATAACGGCGGCGGCGCGAATTGTGAGCGTGAATGCGAGCTCGGCCGAAAAATAGGAGGAGCAGCGGGCTCAACGAGCCGGCGCGGCTGCAGCCAAGAGCTAAGCGCTATATAGCGAGGAAAAAACGAGCGAGGAAGGTCGCGTGCGAGGAATACGATATATGTGTGTGTGCGCGCGTATACAGAGGGGTGGTGCAGACTTCTCGGTGCGTGCGTGTAAGCCGCTTTTCCGCCAAAGTGTAGCCCGAGAATCAATTCGCTTATCCCCTCTCGGCGACAAAGGGGTGGAGAGGGGGGGGGGGGAAAAGTAGCGAGTGGAATCAAGGTGCGCGCGAGCGAGCTCTCGAATATTTTACTCTCGCTCGGACGAGATGTGACAAATATGCAAATTTCACTGAGTGTGCGAGTGTCTGATGCCGCGCTGACGAGCTGTGGGGTCGTCGTGTGCGCGCGGGTTAGGCGCTTCTCGCTCGATGTAATATTCAATTCGCGAGGGCGGCCCTCCCGACATATTTTATCGCGCCTGTGTTCGAGTCCCCGGGGATCCGAACATGTTTCTCGTACAAGTTTTATAATGCCGCTGGTATTCCCGTCGCATTTTGGAATTCCCCCCCCCCCCACTTCCCCGGGACTGATTCAGTGTAACTTCGGACGTAGACAACAACAATTCGCGCTCTTATTTTGAGGGTGTATACTCACTCATGTTTGAATATTTGAAAGGTTAGCTGGAAGAAAATGAAAAAGGATATAGGCATTTACAGCGCGCCTGTGCACAAATCAAATCGTGAGCAGATGTGAAAAAATACTCATGGCGTTTTGAGTTTCCAACACGCGAATATTATTCTCGTATATTTGCGTCGATCATATTTTCTGGCGACTGTACGTGTTTATAAGGTATACGTGGTATTGATTGTATAAGTTGTGCTCGAGGAATAATGATTAGTAGTGTTATCGGGAAAACTGAAAAAAAAACTTGACGTAAGAATTCCGTTTGAAAAGCGTTTCGAAAAGTAGACTGGGGAAAAAAATAGCTCCGTGTAAAGCAACTACTCTTGCATACAAATGGTGTTATGTGTACGTTAGCTTTTTCACCCAGTATTGATAGGAATCGCTTCACGAGCTCCGAAGGAAAATAAACATGTGAAACGTCTTTCTGCTTCCTTGGAATATTCCTTGAAAAGGCGTTTCTCGGCGAAATAAATTCCTTTCAACGGTAAAACTTCAAAGTAATCAAAAGGACAAATCATGAAAATCTCCAGGAGAAAAGGTTTTAAAGAAATCCGAAAATGATGTGTCTCGATACAGCTCGCATAACAAACCTGTTTTTTTCTCCCTCGGGGCTGCTGCTGCTGCTCGTGATTCCATTCGGCGTGTAAAAAATTTACGCAATCGGCTCATGTAAGCTCGAGTGATGCGCAACTGCTCGGCGTGCGAGACGCGGCAAAGCTGGAAGAGAAAAAAACGCACAAAAGGAAAGGACTAAGTGGGCGACAAGGGCAAAAAATTCCTCGGATCCTCCGGTATACAAGAATATTTTATTCGTCTAAGATAACAAATATACAAATTTCAAATATCTTTCTTTCAAATAAACGACGATCTCAAATGATGACGGTGAAAAAAAAAGGAAGAGAATGTGAGATAATACACGATCAGCTTCTCTCGTCCGAGGAGAAAAAACACGCACTCATTTTTATCTGTGCGAGGGAGAAGGAGCGTTTCGCCCCCGTCGATCGTTGGCCTCTCGCTCCACACCTCTCTCTCTCTCTCTCTCTCTCTCTCCTTCGCATGCATTTTGAATTGTATAATAGGCGGTGCGTTGAACGCGCGCCTCTTTAAAAGCCCGCGGCATATCGGCCGCTCGTGCGCCGTGCGTGGATACGAAATGTATGCGAGGGAAGAGAGAGGTTTTTTCAAACGGGTATACACGGGGACTAAAGCTCTTTCTGACTGATCCATCGCCGTTCGAAATTATACATATATATAACGCTCGACATGGCGTACCGATACATGTGCTTTTTGGGTTTTCGTTTGTTTGTTTGTTTTTTTACAAAATCAATTGGAACATCAGCCGCTGTCGCTGGAGAAGGGAAATATCGCTGCATTGAATTTTGAGTTTGATAATTGATCATTTTGTAGGTCGTGACGATATTCGAATGTGCCCCGGAAGTCAACGCGTCTCGGATTCGTGCCTAGTTTGAATTATTCGAATTCCCGGGGCGTATCATTGCGCGGCCGTTCCGTGAAACAGTTCGCCCCGTTATTATTCATAAGTGTAGTTTATGAAGCTGTAAAGAAACAAGTCAGCGATATTTCCATTCTTCGCTTACAGAAAGGAATTCGTACTCCGAATTTCGTATGAAGTATGCAGCGCAGAGCGGCATACCGTGAGTTTTGATAAATTGGCACAAACGGATCATTGAACGACTGACGGTGACTCACATATATTCTCGAGTTGGATTCTGGTGGGTATCGCTGTACATTTACATAAGCTTAAATAACGAGTCCGCATGAGAACTTCCACGATCCTTGGCACCGACCCGCTTCCAACTAGTCCGCACAATAGTTCATAATCACCAGCACTCCGTATCGAGGTGCGCACCTGTCGATTATTCCTTACTGGTAATCCCACAAAATTTACACCAATCTTAGTAAAAGAAAATGTTTACTCTATGTAAGATACATATGCTTATGAATTTCAGTTGATTTACGCTTCACCTAATATTGTCGAGGGAAAACGTGACGCGCGTTTACAATTAATTCTTCTACGGATATTTATATCAAATCACTGAATTTCACTCTGCACACTTTACTCTCTCTCGCGACTTTATTAAAGTTACCACTTACATAGAGCCGTCATTTTACCTTATAGATCAATTGGATTGCCAACACATCTTCGTAGGGCGCACTTGGTGCGAAACCACTCGAATATCTTTGCATCTCGCATCCGTTCCTTTACAAATCGAACCAAATCTTCCTCCTTCTTTTTTTTTGTTCGCATCTCGTTTTACATTAAAAATACTCAAAAATATCGTTTTCGTCAACACATATATCGTATCAATTAACCAACTAGGCACTGGATGCAGATTAATTTTAATCGAACTTGGTTCGCGAATTCCAATGTGTTGCTCTTCGAAAACTCCACTTTCCATTCTAAATTCCTAATAGTCGATTGCGTTCCACGATACACACGCGGCGCAGACGCGATAAAAAAAGTTAGTCGGGGGGGAGAAGGACAGTGTTATCTGGCAGTATGAAACAATCGGATTAAGTGTGCGGTTTACGATTTGCATTTCTCGAAAGATATCCCTGTGGTTTCCTCGCAAGCTTTGACACGGTACAACTCATGTTCTGCATCTGATTTTTCGGCGCACCTCGCAAATCCTTCCATATATATATATATATATATATATATACGTGTGTATAATACATAAATCCATATTTAAATGCCTAATACGCCTGCTCTCGTCTATACATACATATACAATCGCGTATATAAACTCTTATTAGTGTCGGTATTATCTATTATCATCACGTGTATGCATAATCTATATAAAACGTTTTGACGATCGTTGTGTATGTGTGTATGAGTGTGTGTGATTATTAATGAGCATCAGTTCGTTATTCTCTCGCGTTACGTGTGCGCGACGGCAAATCGATGTATCGCGTACGAAATGTAATCAGGAACAATTAAACGCGTAAAGTTTTCTTTTTCTATCGAGATGATTTCACTGCAGCGAATAAAGCATAACCCGCTCGAGACTTTAATGATGGCTGCGAGAGCAAAGTAAAGGTTATGGATACACACGAAGGCTCGCGCACGGTAATTCCGATTCGCGAAAACGTTTATATGTGCTCGGAGCCGCGTCACGGCTGGCGTCCAAAGTAACATCACGCAACGCGATTGTTTGATTGATACGGTGGCATTACACATACAAACGTCCGCGCGGTTCGCCGGCTCGTATATATATAGTTCCCGCGGGGCTGCGGACGCGAGAGCGCGGCGGGAAAAATGAAATATCATCTCTATATCTCGAGGTCGATTGTACGAAACGCGTCAATAAAACTATATACCGTGTACATCTCGCCGGCACTTTATCACGTTCGACATGGTCTGTGCTCCCTATCTCGATCTTTCGTATCCGTCTTTTTTTTTTCTTACTCCACTGACGAGGAATCGTTTAAAAATTGGCAGTAGTCGTACATCTTTTCAGACTTGAATATGTTTAGCTACTTTGATACATCTTATTTCCATTAGTTATCGAGCCGTTATCATCTTTGATATATTCTTCCTAAGAGCCATCAATAAGACGTTATCTCGATGGATTCCTTCAAATTCTTGATTTCAATAGTATAGTAAATGCAAATAGGACCGTTAAGATTGTAATACTCTGAGTAAAAACATCGATATGACAAGTAGTTCACCAGTAATTCGTGTAAAAACGTTTGGATTCTTCAAAAATCTCCCGGTAAAAATCCTCCTCTAGAGGCTCGATCAATCCTCCCCGATCAAATCCTCGAGCACTTGATCGAGTTCGGAAATGAACGTGGTCGATCGGATAAAATTAATTTCGAAAACTTGGCCGTCGTAGGGCACGATCCGTACGATCTTTGACATGTTAATCGCCATTGGGTACAAAAAGGGTAGTGTATACCTCCTCATCTAACAGATTCTAATGCACCTTTGTTATTTCGACTTCTACATGGAAACAATAGCGAATAAGCGTCGTGCATACTGGTCTTGGCGCGTTAGTCCAATAAAGGTTCACGCAAGTAAAAGCTTTGGCTACCGAATCTCACGGCTGACCGCTCAGCATCGCGCGTTGACACGGTTACCGCATCTTAATTCCGATATAAAATAAATAATACCTTACGAAGCTGGATAACGGCGCGAACCAAACCTCGAAAGGAATGAAAAAGGGGGCGGAGGGGAAGGGGGAAGAAAAAAAAGTTTAAGCGAAGCGTCGAATTCAAAGTAACAAACGACTCTCTGCGGCACATAGACATGTGAGTATATCTCTCTATACATATATAACGCTGTCTCAGTGGTCGGCTCGTTTGGGCCAGTCCTCTGGGGCTCACTTCTCTCTTCGTTAATTTATTTTTTAATCGCTTCGCGAAAGCGGGCGCGCGCGCGGCGATCGACACGTACGTAAGTCAACACAGTTAACAGTTTCTCGCTACGTATTTACAGGTTCTCCCTACACACTATATATATATATTTATTTATGTATATGTATATATTTATATATATATGTTACTCTTAATTCGAATACGCGCTTCTCAAAGACGTGCAACGTAAGGCCATATTTCGTTATTCCGATGAATCATACCTGATCCGCTCTGCTCTTCTTTTTCTTTTTCTGTCCCAGCTGGCGAGCGCGTCACACGTTGCAGATTTAATCTGCCGGTTGCACGTAGGAATAGCTGCAGCACGAAGGAATTTACATACGCAGATTGGCATATACGAGAGAGAAGAGTCTCGGCAGCCGCGTGTGTCCGGGGCGATCCTCTCACTTCCGCGTCACACACAACTGCCTCTCGCTCTCTCCTCTCGCTCGCTCTCCCTTGCCGAGACACATGGCACACAACACACTGTACACGATAGCGTCCTTCCGTCTGCGTGTCAGTCTCTCTCAGTGGCTGGCGCACTGGATTCAAAGCCAGGGCCCGAGCTGGGCCTCGAGGATGGTGGCCGCGTCGGTCCTGCCCATGACCCTCAGGTGGTTGAGCAGGTCGGTGACGGCGGTCGGCTCGCGGTGCCTCGCCTCCCACAGGTCCAGGATGTGCTCGGTCGGGCTGGCCTTGGTCGCGAAGTAGTTTATGTATCTGCAACCCAACCATCACACGAACATCGTACCGCTAATGCACACACACGCACAAGCGCGATATGCGCTTTTAATAGCTTATCTTCCGCGAACTCGCGGGCGCGCGCGGCTATCGAGCATCAAAAGACCCCCACCGACCGGCAGCTTATCTCTCGCGCAGCGGCTCGTATGTACCCTCGCTTTTGCTCTTTTCGCCCCGCGACGTTTTGCTCGGATTTTCCGCGCGCCACACATTAGTCACGGCTTATACCGTGCGCCTATACTTGAAAGGCCCCGCTTGAAAGGCTTTCGCTGTTTGTTATTGCGCGCGCGCGCCCCGCGAAATTGAGAAATACGCGCGAGATTATGCGCGCCGCGGGCGTCTCTCAATTTTCCGTCATCGAGGCGCAGCTGTGGGCGCGTATATACATACGTACGTTTATACTCCCGGCAATCATTCGACGCGCGGCGACCGCGGATGGATGAATTTTTTATCAACCAATTTGTTCTCTCCTCTCGTAAGCGTGTGCCTACAACCTCTCCGTCCGGGAGGCTCTTTTGATGGATTTGAAATTTCAGCCGAGCCTCTTTGCGCCAGGGGGATTATGGAGATTTCCGAAAAAGGTAGAAGGACGCGGCTGGTGATGCCGCGGCAACGTGTCCGCGGTTCGCTGAGCGTTTCCATGCGAAACTCGACGTGCGTTTATCCCGTCCAGGAGAAATCGCACGTCGCGCAGAAGGAGGGAAAAAAACTTCCCATTCCAGCGTTTGATTTTGAAGGAATGACGCTATATACGTATATAATATATATCTTATCCGAACGCCGCTTGATTAACAGGCGCGCTTTACACTTTTTCCCCGATGCGAAACGAGTTTAATCGAATAAAACGATAAATGTGAGGCACGAATGAACTATTAGCGCGCAGCGATAACGATGGCATTTCTCTAATCATACGTATAGAATTCGAATATTTGCCGAAGAAAATTTCTTCGCATACTCGGAGCGATAATTAGTTTCAATTATTTTTTTGTTTTATTCTTTCCAATGATTCGAAAGCGATATTTATTATACGAGCCGAGCGAGTATATATCTCTCCTCCGCTCGGGGCCAATGAGAATTCTTTCCCGAGTATCGAGTTATTTACATAAGCCGGGCAATTGGAAGCTTGGAATACCGGGGCGTTCTTCGTTCGGTGCTACACGGAACGACTGGAATTACCGCGGATTGATACAAATTGGCTCGTATCGATGAAATTTACGCGAGCGCGAGACACTGTTTGTATGATAGCTGCGTATACGTATAGGAGCTGCGGTGACTCACCTGTCGACGCGCAGCATCTGGGCGAGCATCCGCCAGTCGTTGCCGAGGGAGTTGGGCGGGTCGAGGCACTGGCAGAGCTGGCGCCTGAGGGACCTGGTGAAGCGGAAGGGCCGCAGGGTCTTGGAGTCGGGGCCGCCGGGGCCGCCCGCGTGGTTGGCCACGCTGCTGACGACGGTGACCTCGCGCAGCGGCCTCGTGCAGCTGCCCGAGGAGATGAGCTGCTTGGCGCCGTCGTACACGATGCGGAAGACCTGCTTGGGCGCGTCGGGCTGGCCGGGGCCCTGGCTCAGCTGCAGCTTGTACGTGCTGGTGGCCCCGGAGGGCTCGGGCTCGAGCTGGAAGCTCGCGTGGCGCAGGCCCTCGCGGCACGTCCACAGGTCGGCGAGCTCGCGCAGCTCGGCCGGCGACTTGGTCTGCCACTCGTTGCCCACCTGCTCGAGGCTCACCTGCAGCGGGCCGGCCGCGTCGGCGAGCGCGAGGCTGCGCGGCTTGTCGAGCAGGCAGCCCCGCAGCTGGGCCTCGCGCTCCGCGAGGGCCTTCGCCGCGGCCCGCGTGTCCTCGAGCGCGTACACCCGCAGCAGGCAGCTGGCCCCGGCGTGGCTGGCCTGGCTCGCGTACACCGCGACGCGCAGCCGCTTCGCCGCGCGGCAGCCCTCGCAGCTGCGGCCCACCAGGGCGAACGTGCGCAGCTGCTCCGTCACCAGGAACACCTCCGAGTGGTCCAGCTGGGTGAACAGGGGCGTGTTGATGGTCTCGCTGCCGAGGGTCAGCAGCTTCGTCCACGTGGGCTGCTTGTGATCGGCCGTCGGGCCCTTGGCCTCGTCCTGCAGCTCCACCACGTCGCAGCTCCAGATGCTGAGCTCCCAGCTGGAGGCCGGCTGCAGCAGGGCGCAGTGGTCGAACTGCACGATCACCGGCTTGGCGAAGCTCGCCGAGCCCGGGCCGCAGCTCACCACGGCCGACAGCAGCGTCGTCCCATCTGCGGTGCAGCCCAAGCCAACGTTATCAACCACATCTCGCGCGGCCGAGCACAAAGCTCGAGCATGCTGCGCGTGTTCGGATGATTGCGAATCGACGGGGCCGGTGGGGTGCGGTTCGGCCCGGGGTCAAAGCCGGCTCGACTCTGTACCCGCCAAAAAAATAACTCTCCGCTCGCGTGTGCTCGAGCGCTCGAGTGGTCGACGCGCCAGGACGCTTTCACGATTTTCACAATACCCCCCCCCCCCACCTTCGCCCGACCTACCGGAAACGCTTACGGCCTTAAACACGAGTATCCGCGACGGAGCTCTACTCGGGTCGTATTATCAACGGGAATAGCCCGTGACAAACCGCGTGTTCAAATCCCTATTTAAATATATACGACGGGTTGCGTACGCGTGTTTGTACTCTCGACGAACGTCACGGCGGCTAGACCCCGAGCCGAGATAGCGAAGAAGTAAATAGAAAAGCAGTGGCGATAAGAAGAGCGCAGCTGGTACAGATGCATCATTCATCGAGTTGGGAAAAGTCGAAGCGGTTCGGCTCGCCGCGGCTCACACTTACGCGTTTACGTTGACGCGAGCCGGGAGAAACGGACCAGGGGAAAAAAATACAGTAAAGTCGCGTCGCGCGCGTGAAAGAGGGGGAGAGGTGTCAAGTGATTAAGCAGTTTCGGGGACTCGTTATCTCGGGTCTCCTCGCTGAGCGCACCGGATTAGCCCGCCTAATATTTTAATCAAATTGTTTTTTTCCCTTTATTTACGAGCTGCCCGAGTCTCGTTCGCGGCTACATACGCATGCGAGCCAGATAGAAATCGAGATTTACGGCGTCTCTCGACAAAGCCCTGCGTTGAATATTAACCTTTTAATATGCGTCGCGCCACCGGCCGTCGCGCGAGGAGACGCGGGCGCGTGTTGCGTTCGACGACTTTTTCCCCGCCGAGAGGCGATGTGTGTTTGCTTTTAACGAGCCCCACTTTGCAGCGACGCTCTCGCATCGGTATGTCGCGCGCGCCGGATCTAATTGATTTCCGTTCTGTGCATAATTCCGGCTTGTATCGAGAGCCGGCGCGTTTTTATGCGTCGACCCCACGGGTACGCTTTCTGGGAGGTCTGCCGTCATTATATCCTCCGATAAATCGCGGACCGATGAATTATGCGGCGAGTTTCTTTTATTGGGATCCGTACGCGTGTGTCCCCGCAGCCGAGTATAATTACCTAGTCTCGAACGTCATCCGGCGGAGATTTATGCGCGACGGTGGAGTAATTTTCACCGCGCGGCATTGGTTTTTCCGATCAAAGTATACGAAGGGGGAGGGACAGCAGTTAAGGTGGATGGTACTAACCTGGGAGGGGCGGCCGGAAGCGGTCCTCGTTGAGCACGGCCAGGTGGAGCTCGGCCCTGGAGGGCTTGGGCACGGCGCCCTCGGGCACGGACATGGACATGCCCGAGTCCGGCAGGACGAGGAGGGCGCCCTTGCTGCTGACGTGGGCCCGGGCGACGCTGCCCGCCTCGAGCAGCGGCAGCCTCACGTTGCCCGTCGCGACGTTATACGTCGACTCGGTCGAGGGGTACGAGCTCGAGAGGCTGCCCTCGCTGCCCGACAGCATCTGCTTGTCGCTGCCGCACGACTCGTGGGTGCTGCTCGAGGGGGTCGGCGACATGGTCGACGGCACCGCCGAGCCCGACGCAGGCCCCGAGTGCAGCGACAGGTGCGGCACGTCGTAGTGGTGCTCCGACAGCGAGCGCGACATCGACAGCTTCGGGTCGAACGGGTACTCGTAGCACGCCGGCACTATCGTCGCCGTCACGTCCGGCTGCAGGCTCAGCTTCTTCTCCTGGTCCTGGTAGAACTCGGGGTGGAACTCTGAGGAACCAGACCCGCCCCCGTTATTCGCCGTCCGTTCAATTGCCCGTAGACGTCTTCGTCCGCGAGTAGAGCCGCGCGACAAATCCGACTAGCGTGTGCCAAGAGCCGAGCGAGCAAAGCCCGATCGTGTATGGGGCTTCGAGAGATTGATTCGCGCCCGACAGCCCGTGGATTACACTTGGAATCGATCGAGCGTACGACGTTCCGCCCGGCCGACGATAAAGTATCACTAGTTTCGTAATGAATCGAGAATCGTAGCCGGCCAAGGCGTTCGCGTACCCAACACCACTTGATCCGTTCGTCGATTCTTCGATTAGAGCAAAGAGGGGGAGAGAAAAGAAAAAGTCCAACTTGCACCCTTGTTGTTACGAGCAAAACTTCCCGGGGCCCGGACTTTGTACCCGATACAACAGCTATTCCGTGGCGTGAGTCAGCCTTATCCTCGCCTTGGCCGTAATGGCTACCAATTTACGAAAGTTTCGGCTGCCGCGCCGTGGTATACAGAACAATATCAGCCCGATCTCCCCCGCAAGCAATCAAATCAAAGACGATCTTTAGCGCGACCCGTTGTTGCCCCCGTTGTTCGAGTCTCGTTCCGCCACGTATTCCTCGTACTATACATTTCCGCGATGACATCATCCGCGCGCGTGTACGTATACACATACACACACTGACACTGCGCGCATCCAACACTGGGGAAACGAACCGTCTCGATTAACGCTCGGGTGATTCTTATAAATCTCTGGCGCGAGAGTTGACTCATTATACGCGCGGAGCTGTCGCGCAAAGTGCTCGCCTCGTTGGCAACTCGATATTTTACAAGAGCCAGCCTCCGACAGTCCGGGGATCCGTCGTCGAGCTGGCGTATCCCCGGCTCATCCGTAAAATCAACGCGACGGGCTTATCCCGGGGAAATAAAGAAGTGGCGCGCGGGAATTTTATTGGCACAAATCAGCAGTCGGAGGATTGGAATCGACGTCGGCTTAACACTTGGCGCTCCTACACCAAAATCCACCCCGCCCGCTTGCGCTTGCCAAATCAAATAACCGGAGAGAGAGAGAGCCCTTCCTGCTACTTAGCACTTGGCTCTCTCTCTCTCGCTCGGTCCCCCTTTGTCTCTAGCGTGGCGCCCGCGTGGACGCGCGGGAGGATCGATCGCGCGGGGGGCGCGCAGTGTGTATACACGCGCGTCGTACGGGTAAATCGAGGGATATAACTCACCGCTCCTGGCCATGGAGTAGAGCGAGTGGTCCCTGCCCTTGCGCTGGAACAGCTTCGCGAGGAAGAAGCCGAGGGCGCCGATGACGACGCACGCCACAGTCAGTCCGACGTAGAGGGCCGCGTCCATTTGCCGGCTCGCTGCAACAGACAAGCGTCAATCTCGCGCTCTGATACGGCCGCAGACGGCTCCTAATGAGCCCAATAAACCCCAGCGGAAGTCGTGGAGCTCGCGCGCGCGCGCAATCCGTACTACGCCCGACACTTCAAGCCGTAATAACGCTTGGGCGAGAGAGTCGTGCACGTTGCGCGCGCGCGGGGGGGAGAGATACATTGGTATACACTGGTCGGGACACGGGACGAATGGGCAGGAGGGGGGAGGGGGATCGCCGCAGCGCAAATGGGAGCTTGATCATTTTTGATTGATGCTTACCCTCCTCGGTGAAGTGGGCCCCTCCGATTTTTGCGCTGTCCACTGAAATCAATTCAACCAGACGTATTCATATATAATTGCGCCTCGTGGGTCGGGCGAGCGGGATTAGACGCGGCTATACAGCCGCGCGCGCGTATAATGAGGGAATCGGGACGCGCGCGGTCCGCTTGGCGATGAATAAAACAACAGCTCGTGCCCGTTTATGGGACACTCGAGGGGGGGCTATATTCCGCTGATGAGACGTCGATTTAGTTGCATCGGGCCGTATCCTCTCGGCTCGGGATATGCTTAGACCGCGCGCGGTATATAATCAAGTCAACGGAGATATTACGAGCGTGTCCAACGGCTCGTTTCGGACGATTCACGATTGACGGCGAGGCCCCCCCTCGAACGTGTTTACCGATAAATTCGCGGATATATCCACGCGCTCGACGGCTCGCGATCGTTTCGGCGCTGCGAACGGATGGATTATTTGCACGCAATTAATCCGTTGCGCGCGACGAGCTAAAAACCCGCGCCGAGCTGATATTTCCCGGGACAAGGATGAAGTTGAGCGAGACTCGAGGGTAGCCGGCGAGTTATATCAAAGTTGCCCGGGTCTGTTTAAATTTACCTTGAAATATCGATAAAGTTGGGGGGGTTGGGGCGAATAGCCGAAGGCGCCACGCGGCGCCACGAGGGCATTAATATGAATTAACGAAAATAAAACTGGCTGCTCGCGAGCCGCTCGAACTTATCAACAAGACTCTGACAAAACATTAAATTTTATCAGGAGCGGCTCTCGCGGCAAGTTTATCTCAGCCAACTTTCCTCCTCGTCTCCCTCCATCCATCCGTTGGCGCGCGAGCCGATAAAGTGCACCTCGGCGAGCTGCCGCGAAAAGAGTAAACTACGTCTCTCTCGCGAAACGCGTAAAATGAGGAAATCACGTATCGGGGGGAGGTTGGGGGTGAAATAATGTGAAAATCAGCTGACCACTGCACATGCCGCCGGTGCAATTAGCGACGACGACGTCCTTGCCGGGGCAGGGCCGGCCCCCCTGGCTCGGGGCCGGCTCGTCGCACGTCCTCCGCTTGCTGTGGGTGCAGTCGCTGCCGCACACCGACCAGCTCGACCAGCGCGACCAGCCTCCGTCCACTGCTGCAACAGCACGCGCGACATTCGTACGTGTTATATGTATGGCAGAACTTCTCAATGTGCTATGCGTATACGCGCGTCAAGGTATATAAGCTCGGCGGGTTTTCAAGAGCCGCGCGCGAGTAAGCGTTATTGGGGTGCAGTGCGATTCGAGTGAAGGTTAATGTGAGCGGTGTGCGTAGGTATAATACAAATAGAGAAAGAAGGTCGGGGATAGTTATAGAGAGTACAAAGAGCAGACTCACCGATTGTGTTAGTGAACATTTCCATCTCCTCTGTTATTGCGAAAGCGTGCGTGAGATAAAAGGCATTGAGAGGTTATTTAATGGCTGGTTATATGGTGTGCAACAATTATGTTAGGCGTCATCTCGTATGTGCATGCGTGTACGTATATGTGGCTCTCGGTTTGAATGACTGGAGCTGCAGTCGCCGATATCGCTCGCGTCGTCGTCGTTATATTCGAATCCAAGCTGTTACACATTTGAAAGTGTGCCTTTGCGCGCGGGCGATCACGATTATTAGCCGCGCGCGAGCGACATTGTTAGTCGCGCTAATGGCGTTTACATGTAGCCGAGATCGCTTGTTTCTCCATTTTAATGCTCGAATGTATATGCGCGCGACCGAGACGCTCTATCAGATCCACGGCGACGCGCGGCTACACACAGCTCTACGATATCGTTTGGATTAATAGTCCGAGAGAGCGGGGGCCGAGTGCTCGAGCTCCTCGGCGATCATAATCGACCGTATACGCCGTCCAATTAAACGGCTAATACCTCATCCTCGCGTACCGAGTACGTATATATACGTCGCGGGTAAAAAGTCAAACGCTCGTCGTTATATGCCCCTTGGAATCGGTACACGCGGATGTGCGGTCGTATAAACATGTCGTGATCGCATGAAATGTAATTCGCGATTCTTCCATTTGATTGCGAGCGTATATATATACGTCAGATTCGTCATCCTCGTCGCGCCGTGGATCGCCAGAGACGAGCGCAACAACAATCGATAACGAGCAAAGTCTATACAGCCAATCAGAGGATCGAAACATCCTCGCGTCGAGACGTCACAATCGCCGCATAGTAGCGGCCCGCAGCGCAGTAGCGCAGATATATACAGCCGGGGCGGAAGTAGCAATCGAGGATTCCGCTAAGATTGTCGTTGAAAAAGTTTGCCGCTGTCTCCCTTGCGAGAGAGCAGCATCCTCATCACGGCCGCGGCACGTATATATATAAACGGGCAGCTCCGCGCGCTTTGTCGGCTACTCTGCTCGTTACTCGCCGCGTGCGGCATTCGAAAAAAGTCGCGGGTATATAGGCGTATGTGCACCTACATATATATACGATCGCGGAGAAGCCGGATCCAAGCTATACGTTTATACGCACACGTACGCACGCACGCACACACAGACAGACGGACATACATGTATAGGCAGAAGCGAGAGCGGTGGAAATAAAGTGTGCGCGCAGGCGACTCACCCGGCTGACAGTTGGTATTGCAGTCGTTTTTCTGCTGCGCCGGCCCGAGACAGGGCTGGCCGCCATTCATGGGCGCCGGGTTCGTGCAGCTCCGCGTCCTCTTTTGTCCGGCTTTGGCGCAGCGCGTGTGACACTCCGACCACGCCGACCACGAAGACCAGCCTCCGTTCACTGCAAACAAAGCGAGGGGAGAAAAAAATTAGACACACACACGCACGTAGGCTGATTTTTCCCCGATTTCGGCGACTGCTTCATTCGTTCGCCGTGGGAGGATTACGCGAGCCCGCGCCACGCTTGGGCAACATACCGCCGCTGCCCTCGGGCCGCCGCTGGCTTCGATGATAAACCGCTTATTGAGTGTAAAATACGGGGGATAGATAAATATTGCGCGTTGATTTATCAAACTGTACGCGCCGTATATATACATATACGTAGTCGCATTGTTACGTGCAGCATTTATCCGTAATGAAGGTTCTCGCTCGAATCCGTTTTTTCTTGCGTTCTTTCGCTCTTTCAACGTTGCGCTCGTTGCCGCTGAACCGAGCCAGCGATCGAGCCGATCGGTTCTCGCTACCATCAGATTTATGCTCTTTCCGAACTGCTTCGCGGAATGGAACACGCTCGCGGATAAGGGCCCCGTTCGGCTGATAAATCAATCGGATCAAGCGGGTCAATATCGCATATATATTCACCCGAGTGATGAGTTAATTATTCACGAACCGAGAGATTCGCGCGTATACGTATTTGCGCTCGGTGTGTTATTGTATATTCAACGCTGACCGTTACGATAAACGCTGTTGTTTCAGACTACATTGAATCCGAATGAAAAAGTGGTACAAGACAGTTAGCGTTTTAACAAGGCTATACGCAACAGAACAATCTTCTTGTCGTCCACTTGTAACGCGCGGCGATATTTATTGCATTCCTCGAGTACTCCCGGCGGTACGGGAAAAATGTTTCGGCTGCAAAGGCGCGCGCGCACGAGCGCGGGGCCTTCAATCAACTTAATCGCCCCGGCATGTCAGCCCAAACAGACCCACTTAATTTCGTCCCGAGGATGAATCGAAAATGTGTGCGTATATACACACATACGTCGGCGCGTACATTAAAAGCATCGCTCGCGATCTCCCGATATTCCTCCGGGTCTTGTCGATCGGCCTGCCAAAACGAGGACGCGCATATTTTTCGAGCCCGAGCGAAACGGATCCCTCGGCGAATTCGCGCGCGCTGTGATCCTTTGTCGGGCCGGCGCAAATCATCGCTGGATTTCAACAATGAGCGCATTCGCCACCCGACAAACTTCGCCGCGCGTATATACACACATACCCCCGGCCAGAAATTATTCGCGCGGAAACGCCCATCCGACTAGTCTCGAGTTTCCCGCCCCACAACGCCACCCCTGCGTACGCGTATGAATCACCAGCCGGCCGCGACCGGCAAAAAGTCATAGACCGTCCAGCGGCTCGGCGTATGTACGCACACGCGCGCACGAGCCAACCGCTAGTTTCTTTTTCCTCTCTCTTTCTCTTCCGGCATGGTTTATTTTTCCGGATCGCGATCGGATCTCGTTTCGTTGCATCGATCATCTGTCCGGCGACACTTTTCACGTCGCGGTGGCGGCGGTGGCGCATATACTAGAAAAAAATTTCCCCGAGTGTATAAACACTTTTCGACCGTCCATAACGTGAGAAAGTCGATCCGAATCGGGCGTCACGCCGCTGTACGCTCTCCGGTTGCGAGTGATTGCACCGAGAGCTCGAGCTCGAGCGAGAGCTTCCACTACATTATCCCCGAACGAGAGCACGCGAGCCAGGAAGAAAAGTATATAGCGGGTAGATATGGAAACAACGGGGCGCGGGCATATACATAGGCCGATAGTATTTGCTCGTTAGCCGCGCGAGCGTGTGCAACGCGCGACTTTTGACGCGCGTATTTTTAGAAGGTGCGCGGGACGGTGAAAAAATCGATGAACGTTGAACCGGCTCGAACGGCGATAATCGAGCGGCCGCGTACCGTCGCGCTCTCGTTCGATAAATCATCCGGTTTATTTGAGGGATCGGGTGTGCCGGTGCCGGTAGCAGAAAGCGCCCGCGCTTTTTATTCGCGCGGGACGTGTCAGTCAAAACTCGAGCGCGTATCGGAGAGCATTCAACAGGGTGAAAAGTGACTTCCGTTGTCTAATATCTCGGTTGCGAGCCGTATGCGCTACACACACGAGGGAAAACTCGCGGCGCGAACATGGGAGCGCTCGTGTGCATACAGTTACGTGCGCGCGGAGCTAAATTCCAAAACGATAAGCCGCGCGCGCAGCGAAATTGGAGAAACTGGTTCCGTACTCGCGCGCGTGTGTGTGTATAGATACACATAGACGCGCTCGCGACACTCGTTACAGGCGGTCGCGCCAGCGAATAAATCAGCGTGCGAATATCGAGCCCCCCCCCCCCCCGAACGTACGGTACCCGGGGGACAAAAAAGTCGTGGCTAGATGTAATGGACATCGGGTCACGCATTGGGCATATATATGTAAAGGTATATAATGTGGGTATTGGTATATGCAGTACTGACCGAAGACGGTGATGCTGGCGGGCTCGGAGAGCCTCTTGGCGGCGATGTTCTCGGCGACGCAGGTGTAGTTGGCCTGGTGGGTGAGCTTGGCCTGGCCGACGAGCAGATGGCCCTCGGAGGAGACGAGCAGCGTGTCGCCGGCGGCGTCCGAGCCCTCGAGGGTCACGCCGTTCCTCAGCCAGTAGACCCGCGGCGGCGGCACGCCTATCGGCGGCAGGCATCGCAACTCCGCGCTCGAGCCCGCCTCCACCGACACGCTGTACGGCGGCGACTCGAACTGCTTCTTCAAGTCTGCCACAAACACAACACACGCACACATACGTTATTACACATTTCGTACGGATCGACTGGTCCGCGCGGGATCGAATTTTAAGCGCGCACGCCTCGAGTTGCGCTTTTTGTGTCCTGCTGCACGGCTCGAGAGTGAGAGAGAGAGCCGCTTTGTGGAAAACTCCCCGGGGCTGTATCCGCGCGAGATATCTCGCCCAGATAAATGTCGTCCGGGTTCCCCGGTATTCCAGCCGCTGTTCGGCCGCTCGCGCGTGTCTACACTCTTTGCCTCTCCTCCGCGCGCGGACCCGGGGGAACCCGGAGAAATATGAGGGAGACGAGGATCGACACGCGTTCTGCACGAGAACAAACACACACACACACTTCGCTGTGGCTGAGCTTATCCAAACGATGGAGCGAGTGACCGAAAATGGACATTGAAACTTATAATACGTTTTAATCCGTGCGCGCGTATTGATGGCTGCAGCGGGAGTATGATCTCTTTCTCGGCGGATGCATCATATACGTATATATATGATGCATTACACGGGGGAGCGGTGTGAATTATGTGGTGCGCGCGGGGCTCTCGGTGCAGCGAACGACGAGCCCGAAGCCCGCGTAAATCAGTTACGCCGGGGCGTCAGGCTATACTCAGCGCGCGCGCCCATATGCCATTACTCCAGCCGCGCTGAACTTTAATCTTTGATCCGAAAGCCGTGTGGAAAGTCTCGCGGCTTATCGTCGCGCTCGCTCGACCTCGTTCCTCGCTCTGGCCGCCGCAAAAGAAACTTTATTATACCAACAAAGTGTTATTACACTGGTCAAAAATTTCCCCGGCCCCGACTGGTCGCGGCTCTCGCGCGTATGTACTTTCCTTAATTACGCAATTTCACCGGACGGGGCTTTGGTAAAATTGTTTCTTCAGATCCGCGGATACGGTCGGGGACGGACGGGGGGGCCCGAGGGGGGCGAGCCGGCGCGTAAGCCGAGAGATTACCAATATTGATACGAGGGAATCGGATAATTTCTGAGCACTCAATATTCCGCGAGCGTTTCGTTCGCTACGTCCCTGTGGGCATCGCTCCGTGAAGGAGCTGCGCCCGACGCGTGTGTATAGATATATTGGACTACTCACACCGTGAGCGAAAAGATCTTGTTACGGGGAAAAATTACTCTGGAAAAGAGAGGGACGCAGCCCCGACTAGACGACGACGGCGGCGGCGACGAGCCGGGCCAGATGTGCGGCTGATTTCTCGAGAGCTTCTCAATGAAGCACAAGCTGAAACTCTAAGCTGATGCCAGGATTCTCCCGTTTTTTTTTCTCCTTGTCTCGCCCTCGCCCTTTCCCCGTATTTTCCATTCCGATCTCCCGTGCGCGCGGCCTCCTTCCTTTTTCTTCCTTTATGCTTCGCGGCCGGCCGCAACTTGTTATCAGGGATATATACTGTTTTTCAAGCGGCGAACTTCAGAAACAATACGCGCCGCAAAAATAAGTAAGCCGAAACTCGAGCCGCTCAAGTTATGAATAAGACGGGACACGCTATGCCATACCCGCCGCACTTATTCAGTCGGGAAATCTCATTGTGAGTGAAAAATCTCAACGCGATACACTTTTACGTAATTCGAGAATTCCTTTCTCGTTCATTTTTCTTCCCCCCGATCTGGCATTCACGCTTCTTCGGATTGCTTCGGATATATCGCGAGTCTCGATCGGATCAAGTGATATCTATGAGCCGATGAGTTAGGATAGATCGAAACTATTCCGTCCGAAATTTTCGTGTCACTTGAATCACGAGGGCCGTGCTCGCCGAAATTGATGAGGGAGGAATTTTTCAATAGAGATTGCACGCCCGGCGAGATAAATTTTGAAACTGATTTATATTCTTGTACGAGGTGGAGTATATAGACAGCTATTGGCCCTCGAACCCATTTATTAATCCCAGAAGGCTCACCCCCTGCGTATTCCAAGATAGCGGGTAGATGAGTAATCGATAAGGAAGCTGCTGCAGTACGGTAGACAAGGGAACTCTTATCGTCAATTTTGATTAGCAAGATGAGAGTTTGGCAGAGTGAGAAGCTGTATGCGACGGGTGCCCAACACGAAAAACGTATTAGAACGCGGACGTAACTAATCGAGAGCTTCATAAATAATGCGAAACAGATTTGGAAATATCATACAGCTCTCTTGCGTGCATTAAATTCAATGAGTAATAGCCGCGAGGAGACGTGTGTGTGAGGTATATTATAGCGAGGCAACGGGAGAGCGAGAGCGAGCTGGCATTCTATGAACTATGCGCGTTCAACAAAACACTCCCATATAAGGCCCTATATCTAATTTTATTTAGTTTCCTCGTTTTTTTTCGCGGAAACGGCTTTACCGTTGATGTCGCTATGGCAGAGGTATGGAGGTATCGCGCACAACCAGCCAGCCCGGCCACAAAGGTGAATAATGCCTCTATTGTTCTGCGCGGGTACAGCTATAAGCGACGCGACTCCGCGCGCGCGCGTTCGCCGGCCGCATTGGAAAACTGGCCCGCGCGTCGCGTTTTATAAAAATCGAATGAGTGTGCGCGTGTGCGTCGCGGAGGCTTAATTGACAAATGAATAAATCAAAAGACACTTTTCGCCCAGCTTCAACTCCACCCATTATAGGTAGCTAAGAGTATCGTTTATCTGCAATCTATATGCCGCATTAAAAGCACGTGTCGATAATGAGCCACGTAATATACCGTCGCCCCCGTACGACAAAATTGATTCCGAGTAAATTCAATTGTTCCTCGGGTAACAATGATATCTCGCGCGGTGTACGGCTTTCGCTCGCTCATTTTCAACGTTCTAAAATCGGTCCAAACGATTGCTGCTCAATTATTGTTAATCAATTGAACTTTTTTCGAGAGGTAGAAATTTCTAAATAAAGCTAGGATAATTTGTCGAACGTTGAAACGAAACACACAAGTACCGATTGTTAATTGAACTCGCGATTCATCGGGCAAAGCAAAGCAGCAGCTCGTGGTAGGATACTTTAAGAAATCAAAGTCTCCGGAGTAATGGATTCGTCTTGTAGCATTCTCAGCGAGGAGTCAAATTTCTTGTCCAAACAAGCGCGTCCTCAAGTTACTATACCGCGGCGACGTCTTCTATACACGTCCCCATAACATTTTTTATCTCCACCTGTAGCGAAACGGCCTTGCCGGCACTTCAAAATCACATTAAACCTCGCTAATGCAACAATTCACCGGCTGCGCGCGGAGAGAAATCGAGTCGCTCTTGTCCGGCGCGAGAGAAAGAGCGTTAAAATTTAAAGAAGAGTGCGCGAAGCTGAGCGCTGAATAAAGCCTGACGTGTTTCGACAGCGGCGTGGCACGTCGAGACTCGAGCGCGCGCGCGGGCGGGCGAAGCCAGCGCGGCAGTTAAAATACTCTGGTTACAGGAGTGCGCAAACTACCGCTCGGCGGTGGCTCGCGACCATTCACGAAACACAACTCGACAAACAGGCCTTTATTTTACTTGGCATCGCTCGCTGCAGCTCTGCTCGTCTCTGTTCCCGACCGGCTTCGATTCCTCTCTTACCTCGCGAGAGGTTTGTTATATAGCCTCGCCTGATTGTAAAGCAAACACGCGCATTTTCTCATCGCTAATTGTCCAAACCAGCTGCATCGCCCTCATAAAAAATCCGAGGCCTCTTTGTAACGAGCGCGACCGATAAATAATTATTCATGAACATCGCTTGCCTTCCGCGAAAGCGCCTCACTTTGTTACCCCACTCCCCTGTACAATCGTGAATTCTCTTGTTAGAATCGAGTCGAAATCGTCCGCATAATAAGGCACGGACGGCCGCGACGAGCTCTCTCTCTCTCTCTCTCTCCGCCAAACGTCTCTCCCGGATCGTAACAACCGCGAGGCGGAATGAGTTATTTGATTGTCTCGATATTCACCCGGGATGGAATATACACATTCAATATTCGACTCGGCGAATTGATTATTATTTGCATTCGCCTAATTTATGCGGCGCGGTAAATTTTCCCTGGACCGTAACGACGCGAAAATCTATAACTTCCAACTATATGTATACGCGGCATTGCCCCCCTTGCCCGGAAGAGAAGTTTGAAACTCTTCCAGGGCTCTAAATCACATGTAAATATGGCTGTTCGGGCAAAATTTTTACCAGCTTTCCGTTTCCTCGACCGCTGACAAATGTACGCGCGCGCGTGCGCATATATATACATTCCGAGCCAAGTGGAATTTCAAGTTTTGTAATTTCGTGTGTAAACACGCGACTAATTGAAATAAGATCGCGCCGCCGCGGCAGCATTTCGAAATCCTCAAGATCCTAATAATTTTCAATGAGCCACTATAACGCCCAGTGCGCTTATGATTCGTTGCGCAAGTGCTCGCGTGTGTGAATGTATATATATATATATACACAAGGCTCTTCGGTAACTCCTCCAGCGCGGAGCTTTAATGCATGGCAGCGGAGTTTGAACGACACGGAATCGCGTCCATCAAGCCGCGTAAAAATGCCGAGTCGTGTCTGCGCACACGATAATCCGGGGGGCTTGATGCGGGAGCAAAAAAGCGGCGAGCCGCGGGATATAATGAGCCGCGTACGAGCAGCGCACGCACACCGACGGATAAATGTATGGGTGTGTATACTCACAGGCGACGTCGATAACGGCGGGCTGGCTGTTGATGGTGCCGGGGCCGGACCACGCGATGCACTCGCACCTGAACTTGTCCTTGGAGAAGTACTCCTCGATCTGGTTGCGGGTGATGTTGACCTCGGTCTCCATGATCCTCGTGCCGGTGTGCGGGTCGACAAAGCCCTGCTGCTGCTGCTCCTTGACGCGCTGGCCGTTGCACTTGAAGTACAACTCGAGCGCGTGGGCCGCCTTGCAGTGCAGGGTCGTCGGCTTGTTCTTCACGACGTACGAGTCGACCGGCTCGGCGAGGAACACCGGCAGGTTGTCCCCGGCCGAGATGAGCTCCGGGTCGCTGGCGATCGTCGCCGACGGCACCTCGTCCTCCTCCAGCGGGTACGCGTCCTCGTCCTCCGAGCCCACATCTTCGCTCGCTGAAACACGCGGCAATGTCCAACATTAACGCATTTGCCTCGCATATCCACGCTTTTCTCTCTCGACACACACCAATTTACTCTATCCACCCGTGAGATTTTATGCCTTGGCGTCCCCACCCCCCGCGCCTTCCCAACGTGTTATGCACGCCGAGTAGTATATTTTACGCTATTTTATGCCAACAATAATCACGCTCGAGTTATTGCGCCTGGCGAGATACACTTTTTCATTTGCGCGGACCGAGCAATAAAGCGATTGTGCAAGTGCGCGCCTGGAAATCGTGTGTATATATGGATCTGATTTGTTGTCTCATAACTCGGGATCCCTGTTCAACACGCCTCGGAAGATATTCAATAAGAACAAATCTCACGAGCAATCAGTAGCTCCGACTTTTTCTAATTGGACTTATCAAGATCCTCGATTGTCCCACGCTCGAGAGAGTCGAATGCATCTCGGAATTTTCAACTGTTCTGTCGTGTTGCACTGGATTCACAAAACTTACGGGGGTAACAGAAGTTTTGCGTTTGAAAAAAAAATTACGACAAATGTACATGTATATGCCGAGCGCAATATCCGAGATCGGATAGTTAAATTAGACCTTCCTTCTGCCTACTCAACTTGCAAACAATGAATTCGCGGACTCTTGTACGGAGTGTAGCGAGAAAGGAGAATAAAAAAAATCACAGTTAGAAGAACTTCGTCAGCCTCCCGTGCAGAAGTATATATACCCCTTCTAATTCTCTACGCTACTTTATTTTCATGTTCATTAGCGGAGTAATGAACTCATTTCATTGCAAATGCAATTGGACTTTTTTTTTCTATCCTTCCTCATTAGTTCCCCACATAAAGCCTAACTCTACTTGCTGGCGTTAATACACAAACGGGAAGGAGCTAATGAATTTTTAAATCGCTGCTCTCGGCTGAAACCACAGCCCGCGAGGCCGGCGCACGTGAAAATTCCCGCAACACAAACCCTTCAATCCCTCGGTGCAAAAATGAAAACGCGCGAAACGTGTGCGGCCATTCCTCGAAAGATGTTCTCCGGGAATTCGTGCCAAATCATGAATAAAATATACAGCCGCGAGCGTCATAATGAATGTTTCAGCGGATTCACAATCGCGCGTTTAAGCAACTCTCCGCGCGGAGGAGGCTGACGCCGGAACGAGCCGCGCGCAAATAAATCAAAAAGTAAGGTAAAACGAGTCGACAGCTATTCGTGCGTTCTAACCCGCCCACGTCTCGCACGCGACACAGCGGTGCAGCAGTAGCAGCAGCAGCAGCGGCGGCAGAGCGAGAATCCCGCGCTGTTTATTGTCTTTGACAAGAGCCACTATTATATCGCACCGGGGAATTTCATGCTCAAGATCATTACGCGATATATTCTAAGCGCCCCGCGATCGAGCCCGCACACCCACTATATACAGCCACTCGAGTTTCTTTTCTTCCGCGGGGAGGTCAAGGGGAGAGATGAAAAAGCGCGAGCGAATCCGTTTTGATATGGTGGCTCGCGAGGGTAGCTTTCAAGCGCGGGGAAGAGCTCTGATTTTGTTTTTCCCGCCGCGGTGCAAAGGGAGCCGAGCTCATTCACGGGAACTTTTCCCGGGGCGCGCGCGCGGGGCAGAAAAATATTGAAAATTCGCTCGTTGGCGAGTAGGCGGCATGGAGAGAGTGCGTGCCCGCGCAAAAAGTTGGCGAGTTTATGTATACGCGCGTGCGAGCATTCGCGGGGGGTAGATTTCCCGAGCGCTCGGATACTCTTTATACTCCAGAAGAGAGAAATTCGCTCGTCTTCAATTAAGCCACGGAACGTTATAGCGAGAGTCGACGATGTATATGTGCTCTTCAAATTCGACCGAACAAAATGGCAATGAGAGGGCAAATGTTGATTCTTCCGAAGGAGCCTCGGTCTCCTCGCCATATATATTCACCGTCAATATGATGCGTCGAATCGTTCGGTTTGAACTCGAATTACCAAAGTGTTGAGCATATTTGAAAAATCCCTTGGCAAACACGCTTCACTCCCGGCGTGTGACCGGAAAATTTAGTTCAAACAAACATAGCGCAAGACGTGAGAGCGACGCGATTGTTGTATATATATAAGCATTCCACTTTTGCCCGGTCGAAGAGCTTCCACAAATATCGATCGGTCATTCGATATTCATACGCGCGCGACTTCATATCCATAACAAGCTGCACCTAATCGCGACGTGAATCATGAGCGCAATCGCGGCGAGGAAAGATTGATCGGGGGGAAAAGTTAGGGCCGGCCGGAGGAGAAACGAACGACTCGGAAAGTCAAATTATCGTTCATTAAACTCACACGCACGTCAAAGAGGAAAGAACTCGGAGTTATATTTATTCGCGCAATCAGCTTCAATCTTGCGATCCTCTCTCTCGGGATGGCTTTATTAAATTCATCGATTCCAATCAAGCCGATGGGGAATCTGCATCCGAACCAATTAGACCCAATTGAAATCAACATTCGCTTCTCGGGAGACGACGTCTCGTCCGCGACTGATTTTAATTGCCGTCATATATACGCGAGGAATAAAAGTGGCAGGTTGCATTCCAGCCGCGGAAACCGGAGGGGGGAGGCGATATAAAGTTATTCGCTTGGCCGATCGGCAGGACAGTTTACGGCGCGCGCGCATCTCGGGGCCGGCGCGGTGAAAAGCGCGCGCGCGGCTGGGACACGGCGAATCGGGCGAAACGCTCGTAACTCCCCGGGGGCATTAAACGCCGCACCGTAAACTCGCTCCGTCCCCGGCTCTAATGTAAGACGCGCGCGCGCGAGCTAGGAAAAATCCCCGGCTGCCTTTTGACAGACTCGCTAACGAGCCCCGCCGGGCCTTTATTAACAGTAAACGTCGCGCGCGCCCGAGAGAGCCTGCGACGATCCAGCACCAGCCGCCTGGCGGCCAACGAAACTCCAGGCGCGTTTATAATCTTTTCCGCAGCGGCGGCGGCGAGCAACTATAAAGTCATTACGGGACGAGAAGTTTCGCGCGGACAAAGCACCGATGCAAAAATGGCGCGCGGCTCTGGCTGCACTTGACACCCGCCGCGCCGCGCCGGTGAGAAGGGACGAAAAAGAGCAAGGCTCCTCATCCTCGACTCGCGTTGTTTCCGCCCCGGCGGCTCTCGCCAATAATTATATCTGCCGTCTCTCTCTCTCGATTTCTCAGCTGCTGCTGCTTCTACGGCTGCGGCGCCCCGGCGGCGTCCTCGATCGATAAATCATTAGCGCCGATACGAAGCGGGGAAAAAGACGGGCCCGGCATCGATGTACAATTACGCAATGTGTCGTGACCTCGTCAACTCCGACCTCCCTCGCGTTTTTATTCCCGATCAGCCGGTGATGCATACTCGCACACACTCGCGGGCAGCGATAAAAGCGATCTCCGCGAGCCACCGATATATATAACGTGCAGTGTACGCGCGCCGGCCCGTATCGAGCGGAGAATCGACTGCAGCCGCCTTTATAGCTCGGGCTCGAGCCCGGCACACTGGATCATATCGAGATGGAGCTTCGGAAGAGGAGAAAATTGCGATGGTTATGTAAAGCGGACACTCGAGATGCCGCGTTTGAAATAATATTCTCAGCGCACCGGGTAGATTTTACATTTTGATTCATGTCGATTCGTTGGAGTTGTGTACGACATCTTGTCTGTAAATATTCCTCGTAGTTTCATTACGTGAAACATTGAATATAACGTTAGCCTCGAATGAAATTTTATTAGACTGAATCGTTTGCGAAACAAGACTCGAGCGGCCAGCATATGCGTGTGGCATAATTAACAAATACAATATACAGCTGTTACGTGTATAGTGACTCTTTTCTCCTGTCAACCTATACTCCTCGTGTTATTAGTATTACGTTACACGACTTTCTTTTCCGTCGTAAACTTTCTTCCCGATATTTACAAAACACATCCAAGACAAACATTCTGTCCACGAGGCAAATATTCATTCAAAGTCCATATAAATGTCGGGGGAAAAAAATCCAACTCGAATGAATAATGGGAATAACCTCTGGATCCTTCCAACTTGCAAGGCTCGGACCTTATCACGGCACGTTCAAGATTGATCATTGGCCACAACTCATATTGCATCACGTGGAAACAGTATACAGGTGGATAATTACAGCTCATAGTTTTGAATAATAGTCTGTCGCTGCGTACAATAGAAGATTCTATTTCCAGTCTGTCGTTTAGTATTCCGTGTGCAAAAACGTTCAAGAGAGACGGAGCGGAATGAAAGACGATTAATAGGACAGCCGGATAAGAGATGCAAATGTTGAACGATTCAATTAATGTCATAATAATCCATAAAGTCGAATTAAGCCGTGAGTTATCGACTTTTAAATTGTCGCTGCCACGTCACGTATAGAGTGTACATCTACAGAATGAATTTATGGCAGATGAATTGAAAGATAGCTCGCTACCATTCATTCGGCGCGCTGGACGCACTGGAGAACACTTTAATAGCGCTTTATGAATGATTTACGTTGCATCCCTCTCGTCCGTCCAGTCCTCGCGCTTGAAATTTGAAATCTCATTAGCCGCGACGAGGAGCACCGCGCGCGAGTCTATACCACCAGACGCGTTTCATTCCAATCTCATTGCGACTCTCGCAATAGCGCGGCGACACGCAAAACGGCCCACGTCGAGCAGCTCTCGGAACAGCAACCCGATATACCTGCATACAATTGCATTATAGGCTAAAACAGTGCGTTTGAGAGTGCGTTCATTTCGAAATCGAGCCATTCGATCCGCGGAACGCTCGACCCGGTGCCCCAAAGAACCCACGTGTCCCGCGGGCCGCGTTTCCGCTGCTCGGAGCAAGGGGCAAAGGGGGGGTCGATTCATTAGCGAGTGTGGCAGAAATGAAACAAAGCAGGGGGTGGGTTACTAACCTTCGTCAGAGGCGAACGGAGCTGCGGAGTGTACCAGGCTGGAGGGCAGGACGGCGAGCAGCAGCAGGCACAGGCCGAAAAACAGCCAGCAGCGGAGCGGCCTCATTTCGCTTCTCGCTCTCTCTCATTCCCTCATTTCGTCGTCCGGTGCGACGAGCGACGTGCGCGTCGGCCAGCAGCAGCCGCTCGGCAAGGGTCTCACCAGGATATCACTCACCAGCCCCCGAGTGCCTGCAACAAGTACCTGCGTTGTACTTAATCGCCCAGCATCCAACAGCCGCGTCGATTCAACGCGCAGGCGAGCAATGTAATTTTGTGTATGTGTGTTTGTGTGTGTGTTATATAGCAAACATCCGCGGCTTCTTATCTCTCCCGGTTGAGCCTCGTTCCGACGCTATATACTTGCTCTCATCCTGCCCACCGAACTCGGCTAATTAGCATAATTCACAAGGAAGTGTCGCCCCCGCGGCGCACTGCAACTGTCGCGCGATATATAGATACATGCATTCATAGCCGTGTTGTTGACCCTCCCCGCGCGCGCGCGCAAGTGCGAATCGAGACAGCCTGTGCATACACTAGTCGCCCGCCCGGCCTACTCTCGTAACACACATGCGTATATATAACTCTTTTTTCACGATTCAATCGTTCGAAATGTCCCGAAGATATATATTTATAAAATTATCTCTCGGGTCCCGCGCACTTAATCTCCCTCTCTCTCTCTCTCTCTCTCTGTCTTTCTCTGGCAAGTCCGTCCCTCTCGCGCTCTCGGGGCCGCAGCGGTTAATTCGACGTGTTATTGAGCAAGGCCTGCGCGCGGGGCCGGTAATGAGAAGCGTGAACATTTTTGCGGGTGAATTATTATCGGCGACTGTCCGCCTTTGACCCGCGGCGGCGAGCTGCCAGTGCAGAGGAGGAAAGCGGGTTAAGCCGGGCATTTTTCATATTGCCCGGCGCGATTTTTTTCCAAATGTTCATTACGCAACTGCAATATAAGCGGTGAATAAATCAGATTCACCGAACGAGGCTTATAATGCCGCGCGGGAGAGAAAAATATGCGCTCGCTGCGTAATTAGATTGATAATGCGAAACACAGTCCTTCGCGGGTTATAATATTAGACCGATGACTTTTCGCCTCGACGCGGCGCCTGATTGTGACTGAACAAATATTGATCATTCAGGTTAATTAACTTCAATGTAACGTTTCAACGGAATTACTCACGCCGATAATTAATGATGGGAAAGCTGATTCTTCTAATGCGAAATTTAATTATATGAGAAGGCTTTCAATGTAACGATTGATTCGTCCATCAACTTCATACTCGAAATTATCTCCGGAATCACAATACATTCATACTGCGATGATAAAAAAAAGTACGCCATTGTATAATTTTGCACCCGAAATATTGTTCGATAAAATAAAATTCCTAAAGCTAGGCTAATTGTTCACAACGTGTTAATTGCCGACAGCTATAGAGCGTACGAAGCCCAAGAGACATTATAAAGCTTCATCATGATTAAATTCCGCTGAAACATCTCGCTAAAAGTTTTGGCAAGTCGTGAAGCCCGTCTCACCGAGTTGATACAGCTCCCATCAGGCTCCCAACAACAAACACACTCGACGCGGCCTCTTCATAAGTCTATACACGAGCGAGAGGGAAGAAAAAAAAGGAAGGAAATTCTTTCAAGTTTCCGAAAACGAGTTTATTGTAGGCGCCTCTCCACGTTTGTTTTTCAAATAGAGTCTTATTTGAGTTGCGTCATCGGGCGCGTGAACGGCGGCTCTGAATACGAAAATACATGACGGCAGCTCGCGCGAGCGAGCGAGCGAGCGAGCGTGCGAGAGAGAGAGAGAGGGAAAAAGTAGGCTGCCGCCGTATGTCAATGCGCTCTCAAACAAGACAAGAAGGCACGACGACGAGAGCGGCTCTCCAAGAGCGAGAATGAGGAAAAAAAAAGCTAACCAAATATTATTCTACTATATGCCGCGCGACTCGCCAAAAAGAGAGCAGAGGCACTAAAGGAATTTCCACATCGTTAAAGTGCGCGCGCCTAAGAGACTATTAAATCGAAGCGCACTCGTCATCTCGCGCGCACGTTCGCTTTGAAATTTCATTCGCGGCCGCGCTAGGCAGCCGAGACGATGACGGAATCATCGGGTCGCGGGCTTTTTACGCTTCCGCCCTTGCGCAATTGGAGAGAGCGCTCGCGATAGCGAAGCTCGACCAGCCCCGATGTACAGGCGTGTATATACATATATACGATTACTTACACGGCCACGAGGTGCATTATTCAACGGTATGAAAAATGAATTAGATGCGCGCGCCTTGATGTCGGTGAGAGCTGCCCGCGAGCTTTTTCATATGCCGCGCGCGCGGTTCCATATTCATATATACGCGCGCGGGCTAATTATGGTACGCTTCGTCCCTTGATTAACACTTTTTCTCTTCAATATTTAATGAGACGATGAAAGGGTTGATTGATAACTCAATCTCATTTGTCCCGGGAGAATCGGATTCATGACTCGTTCGAGAGAGCATAGCGCCGTGTGTGAGAAACAGGAAACTCGAGCAGAACAATCGCCTGGCCCTTGCTCGCTCCTGGCTGAATCTCTTATTCTCCGAGCTAACGAGACCTCCCTCGCAAGATCCGATTAATCACTCGGAAAAACAAGGGAAATCCCATTGGCCTCGTGGCTGACAGTTCGTAGCCGAGCGGCAGGTCGCAGCCTCCCGGGCACAGAATTGAATAGTTAATTTGGCGCGTGTCTTGCCGCGCGCTACACGTACTTGTCTCTCTTACTCTCTTTCTCGCGGTGGCGCCTAACTTTTTGCAACAACTCGGCTGATTCAATCCGCACCCGAGCGGCATTCATACGTAATATAACGCGGCTCCCCGTGGATTTGCGCGCTCCGGTTCGCGGCTTTAAACTTCCGAGTCCGTCGCGGCATCCGTGCACAACGAACTCCGAGCCCGGGCAATAATTACGGAGCGTCCCCGCCGCTCACCCGGCTCTTGTTACTCTTCGATCGAAATTTCCCGAGAGCTACATTTCTCTATCTCGGTCTGCGGCTCATTGTGTGCGCCTCGAGACTGCGGCAGGCAACAGCCCTTTGAAAAAGCGGATATCCCACGATAGAAGCGCGCATGTGTGTGCGCCCGAGCGTCAAGTGTGCAGCAGCAGCGTTGTGTGGAGGTGAGCGTATACGCTCGCGTACGGCGGTAGCATATTTATCCAGCGGCAGCGTGTTTACCCCGTGCGTACACACACGCGCGTATATAACGAGAAAATCCACGGCTCCCGATGCTTATCCGACGCGTATATACGTATATATTTATATGCACCCGACGTAGATAGACGAAGAAGAGTTGCGGGTCGGCGCGAGTCGATCGCGGCGCGCCGGCGTCTCGCAGACGGCCTAATCCGCTCGGTCGGTCGCGCGCTTGGCACGACTTGGCATTCCGCTCTCGCGCACTTTGATGTGCGACTTTTCTCGCGAGCGGGGCACAATTATCCTTTACGAGCTGGCGCTGATGCGGAGATTTTGACGCCGCTATAAATACGTGTCGCGCGCGCACGAGCTTTCCGTTTCATTTCGCGCCGAGACAATCGGGCGGCTCGCGTACGGCCGAGGACGCGACGCGGGGAATCTCGTTCAAGGAATTTCCGGAGCGCCGCGACGCAGCTGTGCGCCAGGGGGTCGCGCACGTGACGAAAGCTTTTTTCGAGATCCCCGAACGATTGACGAGCGCGTGCTTAATTACCCCGGGCCCGGCCCGTTTTCTCCCGCGCCTCTCTCCCGCGCGCGCGAGGGTTGATGCATGTATATATATTTCGGGACGTTCTGGCCGCGCGCGCGCTATCGCTCCATCTGCACTGACTCATTTGTTTGGCGGAGCCCCGGCCGAACTTGCTAATTGGGGGAGACAACACCCGGCGCGCTTTTTTTCCGGCTAGGCAATCGGATCGACTAGATATCGCGCTGTAGAGGGGCCGGTATCCGATTGCTAATGTTTTTCATTTCCTATACCATTAAAGGGGAGTTTCGACTTTTAATTCCGCTTCTTTTTTATACACGTCGCGGGCGCATAATTGAGTAGTCCTGTTTGGATTTCGAATTAACGAAGGTGATGACGTGAGCGTTACACGTCGCCGCAGCCGCGAGGCGAACGAGCGACAATGTTCGCGAAGCTATTATATTGCCATCGACAATTGAAACGACAATTGGAATTCTCATTTGTAAGCGTTTCGAGTAGAGCCTGCGCGCGCAACTGCCATTGTCAGATTTTCTAGTTTCTCCGCGAGTACGTATATAGTTAATGGAGGCGCAGTCGAAATGCTTTTAGAGTTTCCAGCTTGATCTCCCTCGCGAGCACACTACGAGTTCGTTAAAAGGGACGCAATAAAATCATTAGCACTTTCGGAGCTTCTAAACTCATCAGCCATTGTTTCCCCAATGTCTATGTGTGCGTAATATAATATATACCTGACTCGTGTACTATACGTATAGGCGAAGATTTCGAAGGCTTTTACCACTTTTACTGAGCATCATAGCTGCGCCAGTCGTAAAGCCTTCGAAAGGCTGTCTTCAAACACCCATAAAAGTTTAGGGCCTGCGCCCGTCGTTTTCAGAGCGTATTTTTTTTCTCTACTCCCTCGTCGCGCAGGTTGCTCCTCCACACACGCTATATCAATTTATGCATTCCCCGAAATCCTACCCTCGCGCGATTCCTATAAATATATGCCAATCTGCACTCGGATACAGTATCTTTCTTGTAATCAGCTGAATACTTTTTTCGGATATCCTCACCGACCTTTTACGAATAATCAAAAGAAATTCAATCCTCCATAATTCGTGCACAATATTGAGTTAATTATCGACAAGGATCGATGAATAAATTCTGTTCTTTATTTGTGACAAAGACCTCGTTGCAAAAACTCTACTGTGTTCTTCGTGAATTCGTCATCGCCGACCATTAGTAAGAAAATTTCTCTCCCGCAAACGAGTTTGATCGCAACACAGAGTACACACTCGCTAGTTGTTTGCCAAGCAAATAGCACACGTTATTAAATCCACGGATTCAATCTGGCTAGAAAGATAATCAATCCACGTCTAATATACGTATTCGGCTGCGCGACCCCAATTCTCGTTTTGACGGTAACAATTTTCCCACAGCCGGCTTATTATCGGCTCGCTCGAGTAATCCCTTCGATCCATCGGTCTTCAACTATTTATACAAGCGCCGATAAACAGTCGTGTCTTGCCCTAATCTCGGCGCGCGTCAGCTGTCGCAAGGCAAAACAATCGCGCCGCTATCGGAATCGGACGTTCCATGCCGCGCGGTGTGTACAATAGCGCACCGGGGATTTATGCCGCGGCGGCCGTTCGCGTCGGGCTGCCCAAAAAATCCACGGCCACGCATACATCAATCAGAGAGCGAGGCTTTACGGCCGGGTAATAGCAGGCCTCCTCCTTGATCTTCCTGCCCGTTCCATTAAATTACAATCTAATAATTCTAGCGTGCCAGGCCGGCAGCGAAATTCATCGCGCGCCACGAAATCTATTTCTCGCGCTGAAATTTATGGGCCAGCCGGTCTATATGCGAGCGAGCGAGCGAGAGCTGCCGACCAATAGAAGCTCCAAGACCATAGGCGCAACGATAATTCGTCTGCACGCTCGCGCTCGCGCGAGCCTTATACCGCATACGTGTATATATAGCCGCAACGCGCACCACAGCCCGCACACACACACAGCCAGCCAGATGCACACGTGAACGCGATTATGTATGGGGAATCGGATTTTTCATGGTCCGCTCGGATCGTACTCGAGTGCTTTGGACGCGCGTGTGTGCAGGGGGAGCGGCCCGCGCGAGCGGCGCCCAGGGGTTCTCCCCTGCAACAGGTAGAGAGTGAGTTCTCACGGCATCTCGCAACCGCCTCACGCGCACAGATGTGCCACCCCGGGCCCCGGGCCTAGCACTGCCCAGGTGAGAAAGGAAACTGCGCCGATGCGCCAGCTCTCCTCCTGCTGCTGCTTCCGATATGTGTATAATATATACCGACGTACGGCACACACGTCTGTTTTTTTCATTTTTCGCGCAACGCTACTCATATAAACACGAGGCGAGAACCGAGCGCACGCGTAGCCGGTAATAGACCGGCTTTGATGCGGCTCCTCGCGCGTATCTCGCTCGCGGATTCCGCGCGCATGCGGGCGCATGTGCGCTCGAGTGTATACATACGCACACGCGCGCCGGCGGCCCGGCGGCGCGCCGCGCACACACGGCGGATGCGACAAAAAAATTTAAGAGGCTGACTTGCATTATTCAATAGGCTCGCTATTATTTTAAGCTTTTTGCCCGATGCCAAGCGTCGAGCGGGGCCCTGTCATTGCTCCATCAACTCGGCTTTACGATGTTAAGAAGTTCATTAGGATTTTTTTCTACCCCTCTCAGCTCCGTATACTCGGCCCCGCTCGCTCATGAGCATCATTCGACCCGTATACGAGCGACGGAAATTTTCGAAATTCGTTTCCTCCGCGGAGCGCAAATTTTCATCCTCGCGTCCTTATACACTGCTGAGCCAAAGGGAGAATGTTCGCAAGCGCGCGGGCGAGGCAATAAGAGGATGGGGCAAGTCTTCTCCGGGGCCGTGATAATAAACGTCTCGTAATTCGATTTGCGCGTGAACGGAAAAAAGCTTATTTCGCGTTCACGCGATCCACCCGACGCGCGTACGTAAATACATATAATGTGTATATGCGTTGGTGAGTAGCAAAGTTGGCGCTGCAGCGAGGAATCTCGATTGAGTCGTGTGTCGTAATTTAACGCCGATAACGCCGTTACGATATTCCGCGAGTGCGGCTTTTTCAATTACTCCGTGTGTTACGCTCGGGCGTACACGAGATTGCCGTACGTATGCGTATATAAGCAGGATTGCGCTGCCGCGATCGCGAGCGAAATCGGCTCGGAATGTCGGTATGGTCGTGTGTGTGTGTGTGTCAAACCCCAGCTTGGAAGGCAAACTTGCAAAGTACAGCGGTTGCAAAGTTGAAAGGTGCAGCGAGCGAAAAGTAACTCGAGCGCGGCTGACCGACGTTAACTCGGCGGTTGGAATTCCTTTTTTCCCGCTGCCTAATCACAATCGATCGCGTGTACGAGCTCGCGCGATCGGCGGATCATTCGTCATCCGCACCGCACGTCGCGTCGCGAGATATAAATCCGCGAAGCGTTGGATTCGACCTAGAGACTCGGTGGCGCGCTCCTCTCAACAGGTCAGTACATACGTGTGTTGGCGAGTGTGTAGGTGGGTATAGCCGAAGGGATCGGAGAGGTGCCGGCACTTACCGGTATCAGCGAATCTGCCCTCGGCTGCCGGCGGCCATTCACTTCTTAACCATATCACACTTTTCACTTCACTGAACGAGATATCGGGGGGCCGGGGGGGCCGGTCCCACGCGCTGGGCTTATCGGCCGAGAGTCACGGGTGCGTGCGCGGTGGCGAGCCGAGTCGGACTGAGCGCGACGCTGCTCCGCTCTCTCGAGCGTTGCTCGCACAGCGGCGGCGGCGGCGGCGGACGCGTGCTCCGAGTCGGCGCTCGGTCGCGCTCGGCTTCGCTCGCCCCGCCGCCGCGCGGCGATCCGAGGGAGCAAGGGACTCGCCGCCGCCGTCTCCGCTTCTTCTTTGGCTGCAGCCGGGAGAGATCTGCCGCGGCACAGCCTCCCGGAGCAGTTTTCGGATGAGAGCACTTGATTTGTTAGCTCCGGCTACGCTGGCTCGAATAGCGCGCGCGCGCGATTTACCCTGATATCTGCAGCTCTCGCTCTCTCTCCGATTGTTCCCCGGCGCGATTCATTATGTCGATGCAACAATCGCAATCGTCCCTTTCGGCGCCTCGGCGACACTCGAGCTCCTCCCGCGGCTTCGATCAATTTCCCAGACAACTCGATTGTCCGCGTCTCTCTTTTTTTTGCCAACTCTACGGAATTGGTACGTCAAACGTCCGCGCGACGGATTAGATATGGGTCTAGGAAGGGTGGCGCGCGATATCCTGATTTTCCGACTATTGTTTGAATTGTAGATCGAGTTTGTTCAGAGTCGACTTGATTCCGCGCCCGAGACCGACAATAAATCGTGCATATTCAGCTCGTATGCAAACGCATTCGACGCAGCGCGTCGTTACGGCGCTGCACGAGCTGGAATCAATATTCGAATAACTAATAGATGGCCGTGCCACGATGACCGGTCAACCGGATTGCGCGCGCGCGACCCTATATATTGTTCCATGTACTACGTACGATTTGCCGCCGACGACTTTGCATGCGCAAACATCTCTAGCCCGCAACTTCGCCTTGGAATATATTGCATAAGTATAATATCCGCGCGCGGCGAACGGCATTACGCCTGACTCGCCCAAACGAAGTTTCGTATGTGTATGTACGTCGCTAACCCGCCAAACCTCGTCTCTCGTATTTCACTTTTGTATAAAGCAATTGACGCAGTCCATTATAACTTTGCGTTATATACGTACACATATACACAAGCTGACCGCGCGCTGCTGAAAAATAAAAATTCAATTGAACATCCCTGCACTCGTGCACTCTATCAAATTGGATATATGTACTCGTACGTATATATACATACATAGGTGCAGGCCGCGTAAAATGCTCTTCTCCCAATCTGAATATGCAATCTACAACACATGCGCGGCACGCTCGATATTTCACGCAACATTTTTGCCCTAGCGCGTATCATAGGAGATGCAATCAGTGATTTTTATCCGCAACCCGATTACCAATCATCCCGATGTCAATGGGGTGGAAAATACAAAAACACAACTTGACAGGATAAAACTCGAGAACATCAACACTCGCGCGCTCCGCCGCGTATATATATACTCTGATGTCCGCTGTATCTCTCCAAACCGCAAACTCATCCGCGGCCGAGTCCGCGCGTGTCATGACTCGTATATATACACTCCGATGATCGGTCTCGCATTCGAACTGGATCATGCGCGCATCGCTGATATATCCCGTTTTCACCAGTGCACAAAAGAACGGCTCTCGCGCTCACCTAACGTCTTTTCAATGGGCAGCACACGTGTGCAACTTGATATACGCCCTCGGATACAATCACGCGAGACCGTAGATTCGAACAGGGATAGTATTTTTGTCCCATTCAAAAACAAATTAATTAGTCTATTCTCCTTGAACAGCGGTGGTTTGTGAGGAAGAAAAAACATCCGGCTACGGATCGAATTCTTAGGTGGCTTGAATTTGGTGTTTCAACTCTTTTGAATCGGAAGAACTGAAGAAAAGCGTTATAAACAATTCGGAATATCCTAACGACTTCGACATGGTTTGGAATACAAGGAAGTGGTTCATCGGCTCGGTGCTCAACTGAAATTTTCAAGAATAATGATAAGATGGTTTATTCAAATCAATAAGACTAATTGAATTTTGATGATGCTAATATCGGGAGGTGTAAAGGGTGAACGAATAACAAAAAATTAACAAAGAGATGATGAACACGTTGTGGCAGCACGAAGGTACAACTTTAGAAGTTGTCGCATCTCCAATAATGTACTGACACTGCATAATTTTTACTTGGTTTTCAATATTATTCTGTATTACATAAAAACTAGTTCAAATGAATTATTTCCGCGAAATCCGCTGCTCGCTCTGAGCGCTGGCCTCGACAACAGTGATCCTACATACGAAGTCAAACATTTTACTCGGACAATATAAGAGAAGTTGTGCGACTGACCGACCCAGTGAAAAAAGGTGATATACACTCCGTGAAATATCCCCGAGGAGCAAATATGCAAACGTAAGTTGGGAACGTCTTCAACGTGTCTGACTTGCAAAATTGGTTTCACACGTGAATGCGCGCATCTCTAAGCGTGCACAGACGGCTGCGCGCACCTGGTGAACAAGCGTCGCGCGTCCAAGCCAATCTCGAGCTGCAGCACCTGTAAACACGCCGGGCTCATTCCCATCTGGAGTTCTCGCGCGCAGGCACGTGTAGGTATATGCGCGAAGCGGAGCAGGACGAAATCGGGCGTCGGGGCGACGTTGTCTCCCGCGGCAAGCGGTCCGGATGCTGGCGCACGTGTGGCGCACGCACATCCGGCGCCAGCTGGACACTTGGCTGTTGTACTGCGGCGCGAGTCGGCCCGTCCGTCGCCGCTCTTCAGATTTCAGTCTGGCGCGCCGCGTCTTTGCGGATAAAACTTATATATATGTATTCTTGCAGTTGGTCCGGTGTGCGCGGACTCGGTCGTTTTCCGCGGGATGACCTCTCTTTGTCTCTGGCTCGGCTCGTTCGCCGCGTCTCTATCCGCGCGCTCGCTTGCCTGGTGCATTGTTCACGGCGCGCCAGCCGCAGCCGAGCGTTTCTCAGGCCGCACGAGCTCGAGCTGCAGCGCAGCATCCCCCCGAGCGACTCACGCTTTTTCAGCTCGACTCGGATAGCCAACGAGCCGGCCGGCCCTTAAGTATAAGCTTTGTGCAGATGCTCGCCGCCGCCACGGCGGAATCATTTCGGGGAATGCGGATGTAAGTATGCGCGCGGCCGACTCGGATTCGTCGTGGATCGAAATAAGCGTATCCGATTCTTATTTTCGACCGCGAGCTATAGCTCGGATCAAGTCACGACTTATATACGCGACTCCGCGTACAAGACACACACACACGCCCGCCCGCTTCGGAATTAGCTACCCACATGGCTGATGTATATCCGAAGGGTATCTATCGGCTCGTTCGGCGCTGGGGGATTCCAGACGACGGGCTCGCTCGTGTGCGTGGACTAATTTTTTTTCTCGCGTCCTCTGCGCAGCGACATTCGAAATCGAGAAATATATAAATATATATATCTATAGAGGAAGGGACGATTCGTCGAGCGGCTCAAATTCAAGAACGACGCGGCGCGTTAATTGATTCTCCGAAATGACTGTCGGAAACTCACGTGCGCTTCTTGCCTCGCCCATTGAACATCGTTAAAATATATATATTTTGCCCCAGCTGACGCACGCGCGTTTCTTCTCGATGCGCTGCGCGCAAACACTTGAGAAACCGCTTGGTAACAGCCCAGGAAACGGCGCACCAGCCGTTCAAGTCAGTAAATAATTTCCCGACGTACGGCTCGTATATGTGAGTAGTATACGCCTATAATATAGTCGCACCGATTCTCAACGCCATATGCACCGGCCCGACACACACGCTCACACGCACCTGACCCGTCGGATCGGCCGCACAAAAGGAAGGGGCTCGCGCGCGCGCACCCACACGTATCACCGGGCGGTGAGATTCCGAAAACCTCCCGCGGCGGGGCCGCCTCTAGTCGGCCGTCATTATTTTCGTATGGGCCGCGCGCAACAGCGGCCCAAATCGTCGTGTCCCCGGACCCGGGCAGCAACAAAAAAAAGGCGAGCCAACATACGGCTCGACTCGGGGGGGCGGAGGAGGGAAAAAACGACGAGTTATGGCAGATACGGCATAAAGTATCGTCATAAGCCGGCGCATAGTGCGATCGCAGCGGCCAGCCAGCCGCGCGCTGTTGGTCTCGGCGGTAGGCAAACTCGTAAAAACATGATTGCCGGGGCCCGGAGAGTCGAGAAGGAGGAGAAGAGACCGAGAGAAAGAGCGAGAGCGGAGGAGAGGGACGCGATCATACATCAATTAAGACGGCATTCTAATCTGGCCCTCTCGACCAGAATAGTATGGTCCTGCTCGCGGACTGCTCTCTGTCTCTCCTTCCAGCTCGTACCTCTCAAATATTTTACGGCCGCGACTGTTTCTTGTACGTCTGCCATGCGCGGCCGTGCCGGTGTAATATCCCTCCCTCGAGGAAAAATCACCGCGGCTGGCGTGCTCAAAGCAGCGCGCCGGTCCCGGCGCGTCTATATATATCGGCTGCACCACTACCGGGCCGCACGATTAGATTGCGCTAATGGCGAACGATATCCTTATCGCGCCGGAGGATCCCTGGCCGGCCGGCAATATGTCCGGCCAGCTTCCCGTTTGTCCGCGTTTGTCTCTGTCCTCATCTTATTACTTCTTCTTCTCCTGCCGCCGCCGCCGCCACTCTCCCGACTCTTTCCCCGGCGAGAGCGTCCCCGGCTGGTCGTTACTTTTTGCCCGCGCGCCACCGCCGCCGCCGTCGCCGATGAGAAAGAGGCTCCGCGAGCGGGCCTATGCGGCCCCAGCGTGCAACGCCTCGCTCCCCGCGACGAGCTGACGAGCCGCACTATCGCCACGACCAGATCTGTGCATTTCGGTTTTGCTCTATGGCTCGGCCGCTCTGGAATGCTTTTAGCTCGTGGAATAAATTGGACGAGCCCGTGGCTATATACACCGTGCACACCATAAACCGAGTCTGCCCGGCGCGTCTTGCGCCTCGAGACTGAAACCCGACGATTCGACGCGTATTATACACAGTTTGAAGGATAGTGGCTGGACGCGGCTGGATCGCACATATTGACACGCAACTCGGACAAGTTTTTAGCCGACGCGTCTCGATCCCGTCGCGGGGCTATTTTGAGAATCTCATTAGGGAAATTATTTTCGCGAGCCAGAGCGCCGCAGTTTTTGCGAAGCGGTCTACAAAGCGCCCGGATATGTCACTGTGTTTTTCTGCGCGGCGCGCATTGTCCCTCCTCTCGATTGCCTTCTGGAATCTTGATTAGCCCCCCACCCTCCCCCAGACCATTTAGCCGCTCTAGACAACAGCTTCATCTGACCGAAAAGCATTCCATTCGTTGGTCTCGAGTCTCCCGAAAGTTTCGCCGATCAGCTACTCGGATAACGGGCGGAGTCCTTAGTCAGGACCGACGACGGCGATTTCGACTGCGACAGTTGAACAAGAAAACTCACTCCCGAGAGTCGCGCGACGCGCCTGACGTGAAGGATAAACTCGAGTGTCGAGTCCGCCGAGTGATAAACAAAATGACAAGTAATTAATAATGCGCGATAACGCGAGGGACAATTTTTCTTTTGTCAATTTACGCGTCGCCCCGTGCGACTTCCTTCGGCTTCGGACGATTCATTCGGAACGTCATCTCTACCGTCTTTCCGATGGCAAACGCGCGCAAAAAGTTGCTCGGACCCTCGCGCGGTGCCGAGTCATCGCGTGTATATATACGGAAACCAGACACGCCAAACAAACCACTTCGTCATAGGAAGTGACACACTTTCCGTAACAGTACATGATCTTTCATCGCGGAATAAGTGAAAATCCAGAGGGGCCACATCCGACACAGGAGAATTGCCCACGAGCAAAAGGGGATTTCGGACGGATGAAATAGAGATCGTTTCTGCGATGGACAATCCCACTGTGATAACAGAGATTGGCTCTGCGAGCACAAACTGTACGCCACAAAGGGTATAACTCTTTTCCTTCTGACCTATGAGTTGACCGGGTTATCGGAATAATTGTTGCACGTGGCCCGGTCATGTGGCATCTGGCTGCTTGTATGACGAGAAAAATTCTGTGAAGCTAAGGAATTAGTCGAGCGTTATACCGCGGTATTAGAAACCCTGTTAGAAACTTTGAATGGTACTTTCAGTATTTATTTTGTGATTTTTCAAAGAAAAGTTAACTTAGATTTATCTCGAACAGTGACCATCTGAATGAAAACAGTATCAAATTTTATTTCTCTTTTCCTGAACAGAACTTAAAATTAAAATGGATAATTGTTACTAGAACTGTAATAACTAAAAATAATGTCTTGTCACGCACGGAAATAATTATGACTAATGTAATTTAATTGCGTTATCACTATAATCATTAATAATATTATGTACTTATCAATAAATCAATCATAAGCTTACAATACAGTGATCGTTTAATTAGTTTGTAAAAGGTAAGTTGAACGTATGGTTTCGGTTTCAGATTCATTTATCGTCACATCGCAGTCTTCTCCAGTATACGTAGGTGCTCCAGGGTAGTTGTGTGTAACTAGAGCGTCAGCCGAAATTAATCAAGGATTATTCTTGGCTTCCGAAGAGCACCTGCGACCTGCTTCTCGCCATTAAGAGTCAATAAAATTGTTGAGACGAGAAGAGGTATAGGAATGGTCGCAATGGTGAGTTGACGGAACGGAAAATAACAAGAATGAGTCAGATAGAAAAAAGAACCACGAGTAGTTTGAGCTCCGTGAATTGCATATTATATTGTACCAGGAATTAGTTTGTATAAATGAAGTTTCCATGAACCGAATATTGTAGCTCTACAATTTTACAATTCAACAATTCCACTAAGATTATTTATTTGTCCAATTATATACTCGAACAAATTCAAAGCCTGCATGTGTATGTTTTTTTTTCTTCCTAAGGCTATCACCTCCGGAGTATGTGCCTTTGCATGTGTATGTTAAAACTTGTATATCTATATCTATACGGTCTGGCTGAAAGTAATTTTGATAAAAGGCCGTACGATTCAATTTTCTACCAGAGAATAATTTTCAGTATACCCCTGCCAAAGGGGAAATTTCGTTGTAACAACAGTACATTTTTTACAGCTCAGAACCATATCATCTATACGTGGGAGAATTACACATTTGTCGTCTAGCCAATCACTCAATCCTTAAAATTAGAAAATAAGTATTTGAACAGACTGAAACTATTCATAACTGTTGACTACCGACACTGATTGGTGTTCGAGTGTCAGCGACACGCATGGACGAAACATCATTAATATAACTTCTTCCTCTTCTTACATTTTCTACGTAATCACCAATGATGTTTCAACTTTCGAGTTACTTTTGTTTTGTTTATTAATTCACTCAAAAAATCGGACGAGTTCGTTGATTATTACCTAAGAAGTATTTATGTACGCCTAATATCAATATACAACCCATGCGAAATTACTCTCAGTCTCACAGAGTCTAGCTGTCTATCCATCGGTACATAAATGTCGTAGATAATAATGAACAATGTATACGATGCGCGCAGACAAAGCATAGTTATACTACTTGTGACTGTGGGTGTTATTATAACACCAGCGAAGCTGTGAAGGAGGAAATTTACGTAAGTATACACAAGCTTACTCATCGCCGAGCTGAATGACATTTTTCGTAGGTGAGATTGAAAAATTCCCTACGGAACGCACGACGCTGCGACCAAAGCGCTGCATATACATACCCCAAAGCCCACGACGCACTTTTAATCCTAATTTATTCAGCGAGCGTAAAAATCATTCACGGCGCGCCATCTAAATGCACCTCGTATACATGTATACACATACACACAACAGCTCGATCGCTGTCACGCGCGTCCCAAAAGGAATCTTTGTTTATCCCCCTCATTACGTGGACATTACAGTCGGCCGGTTGATCGGGTCCATAAATAAAAACGCCATTATCAGGGAGTCGTCATCCGTTCAGCCGTTCCCCGATTTTTCTCCCACCGCATCGCCGCCGCGAGGGAGGCTATACATATTAGGGATATCTCCGCAGCTCTAAACTACCTGAGCGGCCGTGGCTCGTTAAATTCGCCTGCGCGCCCGATAAGCCTATGCGTGGATAGCACTTTCCTCCGAGAGCCTCTCTCGTACGATTATGCCCGGATTCTCCCGCTTGCAGTCGAAAGACAAGGCGACTCTGCCCCGTCGCAGCTCTCTGTGTGTTCGAGTACGTGTGTGCATGTGTGCGCGGGAGAGAGAGAAAAAAGCAGAGCCGAAAGCCGTTTGGATAAGAGCTGGCGCGCGCGCGCGGCGCAGTGAGAAAAACGAGGAGCTCTCTCTCTCTCTGTCTCTCTTTCGTAATCAGCTCTTTCTTCTGTTCGCGCGGCCCTTTTTCCCGCCGAAATCGACTGTTTATGTAGGACACTTTTGTAAGAGCTCCGATCCCCACTGGGCCGTGTATCCGACTGTGATTAATCGAGCTGATATATATAAACACACACGCGCGCGCACATGTGGGGACTCAGGGGGAGAGGGAGACGTTTTTCGTGGTTTAGAGATATGACGTTCGAGATTCATCGTTCCCAGCTCGATGTTCGATGCTTTTTATAAATGCCAAAGCGGCCTGTCGTCGTCGTCGTCGTCGTCCGGCGGACCGTTGAAAGGAGCCTCTCGTAGATCATCGACGTTATCGATGCCGGCCTCGCGCGCGATGTATTCAATTAAATGCGCGAGCATAAGTTTGATTTAATCGCGCCGCGCGAGCGCATATATTTGTCGCGCTATCGGCTGTGTCGCCGCGGCGAGTGTCAACGCCTTCGCTTCATTGGGCTGCTCTCGCTCTTATTTTTTGCTCGAGCCCAACACCACACCGCGGCCAATGGCTCTTCATCAGCTCGCTCGAGAGTCTCGCTCTCGTTTCTCGTGCGACTACCGGATTAGGAGACGCTCTATCGCACCGGCCAAGCGTGTACAATCTTAATTGGAAACGCGACATTATATGAATATTTCGTTGGCTAGAAACAGTCTCGAAAAAGTAGCTTAGCAATCTCGCCGGACGCACATCTGAATATATATACGTTAGTCGTGGCAGAATGTGGACGGAGGATGCTTTTCTGCATATCACCGAGAGAACACTATTTCATCTCGACCGCGAGAAGTGCATCTTTCTCTCCAATTTCCTGCGCGTATCGACTCTCTCTCTGTCTCATTATTTCATGTATATTTTTACACGTTTTATCAAATCCAATTTGTTCCAGGGGAAGATTAAATTTAACGTCTCCCCGGCGGAATTCCACTCGTATGCACTCGAAAGCACGTACGAGCGTAATTTCTGCGAACTAGATAACATCGTCCCGGGGCGTTTTTCATTCGCTTATCTTGGCTAATTCAAAACAAGTGGAAATCATGAATACTCGGCACGATGATTTATGCCAAACGCGATTGAGGGAAAATAGCTTAGGTATATATATACATGTGTATACGCGCTGCACAACCCGGGCTGTTGCAACAATTTGATCTTGATCATGCATAAGTGTATTATCTCGCTAATGCACCGACATTGTTTTCCCGCAAGTGTGCATAAGAAGCGCGTAATTTTCCCATATAACACAACTGCGCCGTGCGAATTCCCGCGAGCCGATAACATCTCAGTTTCGCGTGAACGATTCGCCGGGAGGAAAGCTCAAAAATTCCCGAACAATTCACCTTGCGCAACTTCTCGGATGATAATAATATTCCGCCGGTGAGTGTGTATAATGATGAATCGTCGCAACGGGCCGCTCAATCTCCGGAGCAAATCGGTTTAGCACAATACAGCGCGAGCGCGCGCGTAACATCGCTCGGGGAGCCCCGTGGAAAAGAAGCGGCTCGGCGAGCGGCAAAAATTAGAGCTGCACACAATGGCTCGATAAATCGCGAAACTCGAGCTCTCGTCATCGGCAGCGTCGCCCTCCCTGCCTATATACACATTTATAAGCCGCCGGAGTAATCGCTCGCACGCTAGTCGGCCCCCGGGTCCATATATCAATCGCGTCCGGCATGGGTCACCGGATAGACGAAAATACGCGAGGAATTGAGAGAAAGAGAGAGACAGGGATATCGTGGATTTTTGTCGCGCGCGAATCGTGTGTGCAGGGCGGAAATTCGGTCGGGGCGAGGCGAGTTGGCGAGCGCGCGGGCGCATTACAATTAGCGCAGCTCTCGAGCCCATCCCGCGCCGAGATAAATCAGAGCGCAGCGCGCACAATGCTCATAATTCTCGCCCACCACAATGCGCCGCGGCGGGGCCAAGGAGAAGAAAAGGCGATCCCACCGAGAGAGAGAGAGAGAGGGACAGCGCGCGGGGTTAGGAATATATGTACTGTCTCCCTTTTGTGAGTTGAACAGCCGAGCTCCTACATTTTTGCGTCTCTCTTTTTTTCGAGGGGCCCCGCAATTGTGCACGAACAAGCGGACAAAGTCAGAAATCCCCATTGACTAACTTCCGCGCGAGACTCTTTCCCCGCTTTTTCCTCGAGTCTGCTGCCGTCGGTCAAGTCGTCGAGTGCGCGCGGGGGCCCTTTCTTCCCGGCTCCAAATCTTATTTGTACGCAACTCCCTCGTGCTTTTTACCACCTTTCGTCGGCTAATCCCACCCGCGCGCCAGCGCGTGTATATATATGGTGCGCCAGCGAGCGCGGCGCGACTCTTTAAAGGCCCGAGATCGAGTGGCTGCTCTTTTTAGCTTTGTCCATGCCGTCCATTTACCGGCCGAGATGCTACACGCTCGCGTCTGATGCTGACCCAACGCTTGGATTAGCTTAACGAACCAAAAGCCGTTTTTGTCTATGCATCCACGCCCGCGAGCTCGCGTGCAGCCTTGAGAAATCACTCCGATGTGGTTTTTAAATTGGACCCGTTTCCCTTTTGCTACGCTTCGCTATGCATGGAACAGAGACGATGTTCTGCGTATTTGAGCAGATGTATCGTCTTTCGGCGGAAGAATTTTTTTCACTGCATTATACTGTACCACTACTGTATCATCTCTTCTAAGATGTTACAGTTCTAAAGTATCCGCAGATGGTTAAACATCCATTCACTCCTGGCAATTGTATGCGAATCAAAGCGTTTCAAGAACTGGGCTATGTGAATACTGAATAAACAAGCTAGGAACGAAAGTCTGCATGCGGTATTCAGCAAGTAAAAAATCCCATTTAGAATTCTCTTGCAATGATTACGTAATATATTGCGAACCCTATACTACGAAGAGTTAAGCGAGTTTGGGAGCTACAGTGGAGACTAGCAAGTTTCAAGAATTACATTCAGAATTAGTACTTTTTAGAGTTATTCCGGGGAGAAGACGTTTTTATGAACATCTTGAATAAACTAAATTTTCTAAAGTAAAATCTTCTCTCATCGGTAAAATAAAATTTAGCAAAATTAGAGGTACGAGGAATTGGAATAGAATATTAATTAGATCGTCTCTGTAAGTATAAGTCGAGCAAATATCGAAAAATTAGATATTTGCAATTATCAATCGAACGGATAGTCATACTATAAGTTCTGTAACATGCATACTAAAACGATTCTTTGATTCAAGTAGCAACATACATATTTTCAAATCTCATAATGATTTTACATAACACGAAATATCAAACAAATACGTGATGTTAGAAATTTGTCGTTAGTCCAAAACGCTGGCATTAATATACCTACAAACCACTTGATCAGTTGACGTCACTGGATATTTTAGATTTGGACATCAAACACTTATAATTTTTCGCATGAATGCTATACTTCTTGCTGTGGGTATGTACTTATGTCGCTCATGAACTAGAGGTGTAATACTCGTCATCTACAAGGGGATTCGTATGCCAAACCCCCAAGTACCTCCGATGTTGAACTGCCAGTCAGCGTTCACTGACAGAATGAGTGTATACCCCATCGCGCCTCTTTTCAAAAGCATAGAAATCCAGGGATATCAGCTTTGAAAAGGGGACTAAAAGTTGGCAGCAAAAAAAATTAGGGAGGGCTCGCAATGATATGTCTTTAGTATTCCTGTAAAAAAAAGTGCATTCACAGTATACTTTCCCAAAGAGGATCTATTTGAAAAAAATTGTGCATAGTTTCAGGGTAAATGGTGCATTCTGCAAACTTTTAGTTATAAAAAAAAGTTTGGACAAAGTTGAACTATTTTCGTTTTTACTTTTAATGCCAAATTTTTTTAATTATACAATGGATTTGCATTAAAGAAACAGGTGCAAAATAATATTTGGCTTTTGCTATCTCCCTGTAACAACGGTTGCTAGGAATATCAACAAAGAATGTTATGAGAAACATCTTGTTGATTCTCATCTATCTTCGTGAGTATTCCATTCCCAACAAACGTTTGCGAGGAATCATAGACAACTTAACTTACTTAACTTAGGCTGGAAATTGTACTCGGTTCACATCTTGCAACGACTGATACGTGTGAAAAACGTCAGAGAGATCTGACGATTCCTTCGAAGGTTATCGCGCGACAAAAAACAACCACATACATACGGATGTATGTACATTGCAAATAACACATTTTTGGGATTCAATCAATCGCGAATATAAAGATCCCGAAGGTTGATTTTCACCCTCTTGCCAAGCTTTCTCTTTGTAAAAGCAAAATTAAAAATGTCCCGGAAAATGCCATTGTCTATTATACTCTATACGATTTGAAGGGTACTCTATATTCGTATTCTATACGGATTTCCAGTTTACTTATTAAAAATTTAGTTGTGCGATTTCCACGTGTGAAAAATCATTTTTTGACAAAAATTCTATCTCAGGATCATGTAGAGAACGTCGACTACTTCAATTTCATGTCCCAGCACATTTTTAAGATTTATTTTCTCCCATGTTTACCATACGATCTTCGTTCGGCCGTTAGGTATTAGATGCTGGAGGTGGGAACTATTGAGGCATTTCTCACTCCCGAAGAAGTTGAAAACTTGAATTGATCGCATTGAAAAATGTTTTGAAAATTTACAAGAAAAAAGTATCTAAACAGAATTTATTTCCATCCTAGAGGGCTTTCTATGTGGAGGTAAAAAATAGAATCTATTAGGTGGCTGCTGGCATCATTATTTTCATTTTCTCGGACCAAAGCTCATTAGATCGATAACTGAGCATCAACAAAAAAAATTGAAAAGAAACGTTTATACAAATTTTTGGAAAACTTAAATTCAGTTGTCTCGATCTTTTTACAAAATCGTAATTTGCTCATCTCTTCATAGAAAATGTCGATATGAGTAATATACATTTCTCAATTTCATAATAGCGATAATAGAGACAACATCTGGAGCGAATATAATAAATATGATACAATGGAAAATCAAACTAGTGGGGCTAATTATTTGATGCTTTAAATATTGTTCGTATAATCCGTAGTTCTCCGAAATAGAAAGTTGAGAAAAATTTGGAATTGATATACCTTTGATAATCCGGCATTGTAGAACGATCGTTGGAATTTGGACCGCAGCTGTTTGAGAATGTTCCCCCTGACACAATAATATAATCTGTTTAGTAATTCTCGAAAATTAGAGAATCGTGCGGAGTCAGAGTCAGATCCCCGCTCGGAAAATCCCGCGTAAGCTCTTCGCAAGACAACAATAGCACTCACTTAAAGGCCTTTCAAATATCATTAATGATGCAATGTTTTTTTAGGGTCGCTCCAGCAGGTCCAAGTCAAAGTCGCTTCATTGAGTATTCATGATGCGATTAGCACATTGAATTTGGGAAAACATCAAGCTTACGCCCAATTTTAATGGCAGCTCCGGAGACCCCTGTGGAGTTTTAACGGTGGAACGGCCGTAATCTATAAATCTTGGTGAAACGTTTTATCGCTTCGTGGAGATCAGTGTAGTTATTGTATTAAAACTGTATATCTAGATACTCAATATTTTTATCGTCTTCAAGACTTTTCAACTCGAACATACTTCCACGTGGATGACGATTCTTTTCTCACACATGTCACTTGGTTTTTGAATATACTCGATTTGGGGAAGGACCGATTCGATCCGCGGAGGCCAATAAAAAAAAGCAAAAGAAAGCCAGAGTGATTTAACAAGCCGCAACAAGTATTGGTGTACCGAGTACACAATGCACATGTACGCATTGGCCGAAACAATTTCTCAATATGATCGCGGGGCCGCAAAAAGCGAGGCGGCCGGCTCGCGGCGACAGACGTGTCGAGTCATTGTGCGAGAGAGCAAACGAAAGACGAAAACAGCGCTCGATTAATAATGGGTGGCCCGGCTGGCGCGCGCGCGCCCGCGCTCGGCGAGGGTTAAGGCTAATTGAGCGTGTGCGGGGGCTTCATTAAAAGTGCACTTTGAAGCGGGCGGGGACTGGTTCTTAACGAGCACCGCGCATAATTCGAGCGTTATCAATATATATATAGGCGGGCGCGCGCGCGGACGCCGTGGGCGTTCGGCACCGATCCTCTCGATACCGCCAGGCACCCCGCCAGCCTGGCTCTGATTAATTTTAGCTACTTCATTCTCTTTCCGGCCTCTCACCGGCATCTCTCTCCCTCTCCCCTCCTCCCTCTCTCACGCTTGCTACTGCTGTTGCGTGCTCGTCGCGTGAATTAACTCGCCTCGATTTATCGCGCTCGGATATACCCGAGTTATGAAATTTGACAATGCTGATCCCCTACACGAGAAGCAGGATTAACTCTGACGGAGCTTTCGAAACGCCCTGTGTGCGCGTGTGATGCATGCTCGAGTTAAATCTCGTACTTTTTTCTCCTCTCTCTCTCTCTTTTCTTCTCTCTACCAACTGACATTCATCGGCTGAACTTTCGCCTCGCGATTTTTCCCCCTGTGAATTATAACGCGCCGGTCTGGAGGTGATCCAGCTTCCTGCGCCGATATTCAAATTTAATCGATAACTCGCGACGACGGCCATTCGGATTCGCCTTAGCTGCGCCGCGCACACGGACCCACTTTCAAATGGAAAGAGCGGACTTAATATTTGAATGCGGAATTTCAATCTCGCGTGGCTCTCGTAGAGCCAAGTTCCCGTGCTCTACTCGTCGAGCGAAAATTGAGTATAATAGGATTAATTAATTTCTCTTGGGGAGATACTTTGAAAGAGCCATTATCTTGGACGGGGCTGATCTTTTTTGGAAAAGGTCCATTCTGAAGATATCTCCCATTGGATTTACGAAAGGGCGCATTCAAATCATTGAATTCTATCGGGGGCGAGGAGGAGGAACTTTTTGAAATTTCAATTCCATTATTAATCTTCTGCAGTCAAAGCCCAAAGTTTCCAAAGTTTTTTCAACCCTCCATTTGCGGTTTTTTCTTTCTTCGCCAACTGTATATATAGATTCGTCATCTCTATCAAATCTCGTTCAATTACAGAGTAGAGTGATAATCCTGTAAAATTACACAGGGCCGACACAAATCAACCGTGAACGATGGCAGGACAATAAATCCAGAAGTTACAGCTCAATTACCTCCATACAGCCACGAAATTACGATCACTCAGGGCTGTATGTTTGCGCTACCAAATCACTTCCACTCTTCTATCCGTATCTGCCGGCGGACAGCTACTGCCCGCACCGAACCAATATTTCCAGTTTCATTGTGCGCGACACATCCACTCTGTGCCGCGGCCAATCAACACATCGGCAGCATTACGAGGCCCTTCATCTTCGAATTTTTCACCGGGCCGCCGCGTCGCATTCATTACTCGTCTATCGCGTGCGCATTCAATCGCTCCTCCGTTTGTACAGTGTATATACTTACATGAATCGTCGGCCAACGCTCGTTGCTCAATGCGCGCGCGAACGCGACGGCGTACGGCATTGAGTCTGGTAGCGTTCAATCACGCGTGCCCGAGCGTACATACACGTGCGGCCACGTCTGATTCATCGGACGACGCTATCCTCGCGACGTTTCAATCAGAAAGTGCACCGAGATCTTCTATAAATACACCTAGCATATATATACATCCACGAGCCGTAACTTTTTTAATATCGACCGAGCGTAATGGGACGCGCGCAGATAGAGTCGGAACCACTCGAGCGAACTCACTCGGCCAGATGGAAACGATAAATCCCAGTAATTAGCGATACAGAATTGAAATTACCGGCCCGATTGATTCTCCGCGTGTCTTCTCCTTCTCGACGGCCGAACGGTGGGGGCCCGCAGCGGCTTTATTCGCCGAGCAGAGGGACGCACGCGCCGCTCTTTGATTCATGCACCCGCGATTGAGCGTTTTTAATTTATACTCAGACGCACGTGTTATTAGCGAATTGATTTAATGAATCGTTAATGACAGGTTCCCTCGAGTGCGCGTATACACACACATACGCGCGCACACTTGTACGAATGTAATTTTAAATTGTAGCCGCACGCAGCGTGTGGTGGTCAGACACTGAGCGAGCGGTAGAGCGGGACGGAGGGGGGGGGGGGAGGCGGCTAATCGACAGTGAAAAACGACTGCCGCTTTCGCGCTTGTTTTTTACCTGTGGAAGGATGTGTTTACTATTTGATTGCCGAATGCCCGGAGTGAATAATTCAGCATGATCTATCGTGGGATAGAGCGAGACTCTCGCGGATTGTATATATACACACCTGCTCAATTAGTAAGATTACATGCGGCGATCGAGATAAGCGGGCGCAATATTTCTCTTCGGATTCGCGGATTCCAATCGAGCCCGTTACAATCGCTCGCGGCGCCCGAGCCCGATTGATACGAACTTCACGTGTCCGACATATTTATCAATTCATTTGGAATACGTCAGTGTGCACTCGGTGCAATCGTTCACGCGATACCCAATATACGATTAAGCCCGCGGTTACGTCGCGCGCTCCACTTTGTCGCTTTGGCTTGTGATTTTATATTCATAACTGCGTCCGACTGTTTCAGCCCCCCCAGAACACGCCGATAAATTAAAACAAACATCGACTCCGTAGAGGATGTGGCCCGCGGGGTAACGAGCAAATTTTTTCAATTAACGCCCGCAAAAAGGGCCTCGCTCCACCCGGACAATTAGAAACTTAGCGGAAAAAATTTATGGATTTCCGCGCTTGGACCGCGCGCGCGCGCCCGGCTCCCACACATAAATTATCCGGGCACAAAGCGAGATGGAAAAGGATAGAGCAGCTCGGGATGAAAGGGCGCCGCCTAAACTTTTTCGCTTTGTCAATAAAAGTAAAAGGCCGCGCGGTCGCGACTCGCCGGGTGGGATTTTCCCCTGTCCCATCGGGCGAGTAGCGCGCAATAACAAAAACGCGATAGCGGGATGAAAAGTTCATCGTGTGCAGGTGGACAGGGGGCTGCGCGGGGGCGCTCCCCTCGGCCGAGCTCGCGTCATAAACGAGGCATTGAAAACAGAGCGCGCGTATCTCGCATAAATTGTATTTGTCGAGCGAGGGACAGCGCGGCAGCCAAGTCGGATTGCACGAGACACTTGCCGCGGACGGCCGTCCGATTGAATCAGCGTCCGAACTAGCGCCGCGTCAGCGAGCGCGAGGGGGAGCATCGCCTGCACATCATAACCGGCGCGACTGCAGTCGGGCTCGGCACACAATGAAAAACAGTGGCTGGATGATTAGACGAGCTGCTGGGGCGGATGAGTCTGCGACTCGCGCGCGATTATGCACCGCGGGCGTGATTATTGTGGGAACAGTTTTGGCCCGCGTATAGCGGGATGATTTCCCACTGACTGCGCGAACGGAGCTGGCCAATTAAATTCCGTGACTCCACATGGGGATCGGAGTTTCGCTTGAGAATAGAAAAGGTCATGTCGCGTTGGATCAGGCTAGTTTGATGCCGCGTGACTTGACCTAGCTCCCCTGCCCCTCCAATCATGTAGACGAGGGTTGCGAGAGCATCGGAAAATTTCGAAAATATAACGTTCATTTTTTGAATACTTAGCTTTATACAGTAGCGCTGATCCACAAGGTTCCCAATGAACAACGAAACTGGTACTTTCATGCGATTTCGTAGGAGCCCGGAAATATTTTCCACATAGGTATGCGCTCGCGTTCTTCTGTTACAGTACGGCCCTACTCCGACGTCCTCCGCCTTACCAAGGTTCCTGATTTCGTAAAATCCTCTTTCTTTGTATTAATCATCATACCGCTCGATGACGTTGCGCATATCCATTCGACCGAGAAACCCAATACTTTTTATCAAGAATAATTATATCTTTCGCTTTCAAACTGTCCACTCCGAATAAATCAAATTCGCTTCCTCTTTCGAAAACTGAGAGTTTTCCCGAAAGGTAACGGCTTCCGAACTGGTTCATTTATTGGAAACAGTCCGCAGGAAATACATAATATTTTTGTGACAGAGAATGGGTAGCGCGCATCTTCACTGAGCTTGCAAAAAAACATGGCCTCGCTATGAATGAGCGTGAAATTTTCCCAGTCGATCTACATATTCTCCGGACTCCCTTACATTGATCACACATATAGACCTACATATATATACATATTTCTGATCTTATTCTTTGTTTAAAGTTATGATCTAAAATTACATGATTTATTTTATATTATAAACTCACTTCCTTATGACAAAAATCGTGTTCCATTCTGCTTATTTATTAGTTTTAAATGAACAAGAAGCTAGTTTACACTAATGCACAAGCACTAATGCAAGTTTCTCTCATTCAGTTAGAAGATAAAAGAGTACATTTTTTGACATCTTATTTTCTACGAACTCAACTGTACGCAATATTGAATAAAACAGGATTCGAATAGACTAATGAGTGAACAGAATAATTTCAATGGATAAAAGATACGATGATGCGTGAATTGGTGAACTATTATAATTAAAAAATTGTATTAGCTTGTGTGATTCATCGTTGGATTACGGAATAACTGCGTTAATGTCACTTGAGAGAAAGATGGAACCGAAAAGCCAATAGTGTTCACACCTAAGAATATAAAAAATAAATAATTAAGTCTTGCAATACTCGCCAAAGGAGCAACGACAATAATCTCCGGGTTTGAGGGATTTTACGAATGAATTCTCGGGAAATAAATGCTTCAAAGAACAGTCGTGAAAGCATTGGAACTAATTTTGAAATCGCTTAAAAGTATATACCAATCACAACCGTTCTCAAAGATAAACTTATTTCTTATCGAGATTTTGTTATAAAATAGAAAACGTACAGGTGCGAACGCGGATTGTGACACAGTATCAAGATTTTTGATTGAGAATAAAAAAAGTGACATAATGCTATTATTATTAAAAAAAAATACTATATTTATGGTTAAAACTTGTGAATGTGTAAAAATAATTAAAATACTACTTTGGGTGAAAGAATGTCGTTGTCCAAAAGTCAGGCTGAAGGGGGGGGGAGGTGCGGGTGAAGTTACGATCTGTAATTAAGACGATCGTACCCTTGATTGTTGCGGATCGGGTGATATCACGAGAGAAATAAGTTCGTGCTCCAGGGATGTAACGAATAGTCGTCTTCCCGGTGGCGCAATTATTGGCAGCGCGGCTGACCGGAGAGTAGGAGGATGCTGGTTTGAATCCAGCCCGGGGAGCGTGAATTTCTCTCTCTCTCTCTCTCTCTCTCTCTCTCTCTCTCGCCGATTTTATGTCTAGTACATCAGGCATACCACAAGGCTCGAAAAAGGGACCGAAAATATTCATTATCTTTATCAATCTCATTATTTATATATTAACTTACTGTAAAGGTCACCTCTTTGCCGATGACTTTCAGATATTTATTCAATGTTACAGAGAGGAAATAAATGAAACCATTGGCAAGCTAAATTACGACATATCGAGAATTGTTCAATGGGCGAGTGACTCTGGACTATCACTTAATATCAAGAAAACACAAGCTATTTTATTTGCCTCCTCCCAGAACCATCAGCTTATTGATAAACAATCTCTCGACCCTGTCCGAGTTGGTGACTCAATTATCCCTTTTTCGAGTAATGTGAAGAACCTGGGTGTGTACTTCTCCGAGGATCTCACATGGAATACGCATATATCCCACTTATGCTCTAAAGTACACGGCACTCTCTATCGGCTTCGTTACCGTGGACGCCATCTCTCCATCAGCCTCAAGACGCAACTTGTGAGCGCATTAGTTTTGCCTCACTTTGACTACGCTTGCTGCGTTTATAACGGGATGTCTGGCTATTTATCTATTAAATTACAACGTCTATTTAACATCGCCATTAGATTTATATTTAATTTAAGGTACGATTCAGCACTCCGTCCCTGCTACGCCCAATTACAATGGCTCTCGCTCGAGAATCGGCGCCTCTATTTTATGGGCGTCCAAACCTACAAGCTCCTCACTTTGAAGAAGCCGTACTATTTATTTGAAAGATTTACCACTGTTGATGATAGTCTCCGCAGATCGAAGCGGACAATAAATCCCTCGATCTTCATTCACCCCTTAGCGAGAACCGTGACCTACGAGAACGCGTTTACATTGCAAGCTATGTCACTGTGGGACACACTGCCCACACAGGTTAAACTCAAGAATAATATCAGCTTGTTTAAGATTGCCCTGTTCGCACATTTATTGGAACGGGTTCAGTTGGTCGCTCCTAGCGGATAAATTAGGGTATAAGTTGCGTATCGAACTGCTTAAATCGTAACATATGTTGCGCCATAACTTTAATTTTTATTGTATTTTTGCTCCGCTAGCTTATTAATTTGCGATATTACTAACTGCGTATTATATAATATTGTTACAAAATCATGTACATTAGTTCTTAGTCACAATTAAATTGTAGCAAATGTGTTTTTTTTATTCTTTGCTCTTATTATGTATTTTGCCATCTGGCCAAGTTTGGCTTTGGCATCAATAAATATATTATCAATCAATCTCTCTCTCTCTCTCTCTCTCTCTCTCTCTCTCTCTCTCTCTCTCTCTCTCTCTCTCTCTCTCTCTCTCTCTCTCTCTCTTTAAAAAACACGAGCAGAATATAACTCAAAATGTTGATCAAATAATTAAAGGTAAAGTCAGTATGCCAACCTTACGTTGTCTCTTCGATTTCAAAGAGCTGAGATAGAGAAAAGGGTGGGGAAGTCGTGGTGTGTGCGTTCTAGTGAGTATGTGAGTTGCGCAAACAGGTGACACAGAGCTTCGGAAGATCGACACATGTATATATACAGTGTTTAACGATCACGCGCACAGTCTGCAATCTATCAGCATATAGCCATAACGTGTGCTCCGTATCATTTTCTAAAAATATCTACTTTAATAATAGGTGAGTGTTGAGTTAATACTCTCTATGAGATAATAGACTGCAACAAAAGGCAGTCGTCATCTGAACCTGACAAGTAAAAATATGAATTATATAAAAAATTTCATATCGAAATAATCACCATTCCATATAATATGGAACAGTATAACCTTAACGATGTAATACACACAAATTAAATACTTTGATTTTTGTTAACAGATTAGTTACATGACGTGTATTATAAACATGAAGCTTCTCAATTTTCTCATGGTTATCTACGTTTTGTCAGTTATCGTACAAGTATATGGTGAGTTAAAAAATGACGTATAAAAATAATGATATATGATGCCAAAAGTAGTGGAAATGACAAAATGTGGATTGAAATATCTTGAAAAATTGTTCTATACATAATTAAAACCGAGTTTCAGAGGAAATTCAAATAATATTGCACAAGTAAAAGCCCGTAGTGACTACGGTCATCCATATCCGTTACCAGAACACCTACATTTTTTCAGATGTTTATATGCATGCATGTGAAAGTTATTAAAATTTGATCTTTGGGAGTTCAGAAATCTTGTGACAGTAATGAGAAACATAGTTTTACACCAAAATCCTCCATCCTGATTGTCTACTCTATCGATGTAACATGTTACAGCCATTTGGCTCTGCTCGTCTACTTAATTTTGCTTTCTCAAAGAGAAAGCTTTGTAATGGGGCAAAAATCGACCCACCGAATCAGACCTCGGGACCTCGATTTTCGTAATCTACGGGTCGAAAATCATGGAAATCCAAAAGTGTCTGTATGTGTGTGTGTGTGTGTGTGTGTGTGTGTGTGTGTGTGTGTGTGTGTGTGTGTGTGTGTGTGTGTGTGTGTGTGTGTGTGTGTGTGTGTGTGTGTGTGTGTGTGTGTGTGTGTGTGTGTGTGTGTGTGTGTGTGTGTGTGTGTGTGTGTATGTGTGTAACGTTTTTTTTCGTCCACGATAACTCTCGAAGAAATGGTCCGATCTTTTTGAAATTTTGTACACAGGTTAGTTGCGGCAAAATCTCGGCCGAGTTCATTTTTCAGCAAAATCCGTTGGTTATTTCCTTAGCAACCGTTGCTAAGGTGTGTATTTTTTCGTTTCTTCCATCCATGATAACTTTCGGAGGAATGGCCCGATCTTCTTGAAATTTTGCACACCGGTTAGTTGTGGCAAGATCTAGCCCGAGATCAATTTTCAGCAAAATCCGTTGGTTATTTCCCTAGCAATGTTTTCTTACAAATCCTTATGAGTGCTCATTGGGGCAAGCCGGAAAATCAGTTTTAAGTCACACTCGATGGCCAAGGACACTGAATTGTTCTATTTTCTCCATAGCAACCGTTGTTTACCTCCCTAACAACCGTTACGAAGGTTAGAAATTATTAATTTATGACCTATTTCCGTCATTTTTGACGGCAAAGGACACAAAATCTTCCCAATTAGCTCCTTATCAACCGTTGTTCACCGCCCTAGCAACCGTTGCTAAGGGGAAAAAAAATTCATGAAAGTTTCGTTTCCAGTATTTTCAACGTGCTATAGAGAAAATTGGGAAAATTTGGTGTCTTTTGACCTCGAAAATGATCAAAATAGATTTTGAATTGATCATTTCTAACCTCAGCCGTCGAAAATGATCAAAATGAGTCTTCAAGTGTGCTAAATACGGACCGGATCGATTATGATCGCCATTAAACCGTATGACAGTCACAAGATGAATTGATCGAAAAATAATGCAGGTCCAAATGTCTCGCATCGTGTAGAACCTAGAACCGTTTGCTTTGTTGCATTTGATCAAATAATAAGAGAGCCCGGGCAGACATTAACACTCGCGACACAGTTTGGTCAATTGAAAAAGAACGACACTTTACACAGTCACAAAGATACGAATTGAACTGATTAAATAATTTTTTTGTAATCTTTGAAAAATAAATGATAGTATCTACGCTAGTGGAATGGTGAAAATACAGGTTTGGGACGCGTTTGTGGGTGATGTTGAAGCCTCTTTGAGAAAGCATACTGCTAAGGCACTTGGCAGCGGTTTTTTCCATTCTGAAGTATACGTAAATTCCTTTGCTCGATATCTTGAAAATGGTCACGTACATGTTTTTGGAGCAACATATCCAATATCGTTTTTAATTATTCATTTTTATTATGCTATATATAACTCCAGACTAAGAAAGCGTTAGAATTCCAAATTCTAGCGGTAGCCTTCTGCAGTAGTGCCTGAGAACACATATGTTGAGTTTGGCTGAAATAGTTAATTTATCAATTTATCTTTATAAATTATTGATGTCCCGAAGGGTTGATAATACCCTCATTGTGCGTTTCAACATGAATTTTATGTTGGAAGTAACAAGAGTCAATCGTGAGGTGGCATATAAAATGAATAATTACGAAAGAGATATTGGAATAGCTCTAAAATATGTATTTTCTTGAAATTAATTCAATATATTCTAGACCAGTAAAAGTTCGAGTACGATAACAATTTTGTACGTGAATTTCGATGTAAATCAGAGTCGAAACTGATTTTATCTTGACTCAAACCGATAAAGAATATTTCGGAATTTCATCGAACAAATCTCTATCATTCTATTATTATTCTATTTGCCCATGTAGGTGACAACTGTATTCCAGGTGGATGCCAAAATTACTGCAGAGGAGGAGTTTGCGTAGAAGGAAATTGCGTGTGCGACCCTCTAGGGTAAAATATTGACCAACCATATCATTTTCCATGATTAATACCAACTAAATAATATATTATTCAAAGGCATTAACTGTATTTAACCAAATAAACATGTACATAATAATCAAAGAAATTCTTTTCTATTATCTAATGTTAACATTGATTATTCAATAATATGGAATAAAGGAACGTCTTACAAATAACACGTAACGTCTTACAGTCAACAAGTTTTCGTATTTGAAGGATGATGGAATAGATAATTAGTTGAATATGTCGTACATAAGTATAACATATAGTGCGCCGTGCGTGCTCGCGTCGAAGCCAATCAGCTTGACTAGTAATATTCTCACTCGCTCGACATACGAGTTTGTTAAATATGTATTTTATACAGCTGTGCATTTCTAAGTTTCAGTCTATCAAAGGGCAAGACAATGTTTCAACTGGAAATGTATAATCATTTTTCAAATGCTTCCAAAGTATTTCATATATATAAATTTATATTTGAAACCTAAAATTTTCGTAGAAAACGATTCTACAATCTGTTTTTTCATATAAGTTCGCGATTTAAAGGTATTCTTTGATATTTGAGATAACTTCTTCCGAAGAATCATACCATGTTGACATAATTTCTGGTTTATTAATTCTTCTCATTGCAATTTTTTATAAATACAAGATAACAGCCCGTTCGTCAAATTAATCTCTTTCGAAGTTATGCCCTGAAAGCTGTCAAACCTCTTATCAGTTTTCAAAGACAATGTCTTTCTACGTGGAACAATTCAATAAGTTTCTCAGATTTATCACGCGGTTAAAGTATATATTTTCAATCGAAAAAAATTCTCATTCAAAAAGCTCCAACAATCCGTTAGGTCAAAATTAAATTTGCTGATCGCCGGACGTATATGATCACTACACCCTACATCCAATGAGTTAAATCATCGATCATTTCTATTCAGACTTCGGTTTGACGCCGGCTATCGGTATGTTGCTGGACTACAGATTGAGAACAATAAATAATTGTTTCAACATAACGAAATTGTCAGTTTCGGAGTTAGATTCTATTTACATTACAGAGATGTTGAATAAACAATCCTTCTGTGGAGCGAAGATTGTCGGTGCGCTCTCTGCTAGATCACCACCGAGTTGCTGATTTAAACAATACCTTTGATCAACGACAAGAATCGGGTTGGATATAATCATATAATCAATATTGTTAGATCAACTAGATTTTTTTCTCAGTGTGCCGAAATCGCCTATTCTCGAGCTTATGTGCATAATATACTTATTTTTTAGAGAAAAATTCAAGCTTGAAATTATACTCAAGGAAGTCTAGAGAAGTTTTCTCAAGAAAATCCGAAAGGGTCATGCCGATTGATGCGTAATACGTGACTAAGGATGCTCCAAATGTAATGGGCACATCAACTCAGAAGGTCAAACTTCCACAACCTATGAATAGCTCATTACTTTCAAACTTTGAAAGCCCGAAATTTCTGTAACCTTTGAAGCAATGCGTTATTAACGCATTGTCAATGATTTCTTAAGGGTTCATTCTTAACTAGAAGACGTTCACAATCCCGGGTCACCGATGACGATGAAACTATGCGATTTGGTTTTTGAGTACCTCAATAAGCAGTCTCAATATACTTCAGCCATTTAGTCTAACGTTTCGGTTTTTCGGAGATATTCAATCAATAATATCTAATTAATTCTATGTACAGTACATCTATATCTATGATTCCTTCTATGATTTCGGGATACACTGTAAATGCATAAAATCGAAAATCATGGCTAATCGAGGTACCTACCTTATTTTTGAGAGTTTCATCAGAGTTGATCACCCGAAATTGACAACGTCTCCTAGTAAATCATTGATCGTTGAATCTTTATTCTCGAGCCTGTGGAAATAAAATAGAGGATGCGAGGATCAAAAGAATCTTTGAGATTCTTGAGAGAAAACTCATTCGCCATAAATAATCATGCACAGATGCGACGATACAGATAAAGTAGAATCCTTCAAAGACTTGCCCGTTATCTGGGTATGAAATTGAATAATGTGTACAAGATAAACCAGTCGAGGGATAGAGAAAATATGACGTGGAAATGAGATATCCGGGTGACGGAGATTGTGTTATAGATATGCGAGGGTAGATATTGAGGTTCCGAGTTAAATTGGGATAACACGATATTAATTAAGTTATATAGGGACGATCGGAGTCGTGGATATCATCGTCGAACCGACAAACAAACCCATCCACGTAAAACCTGTTCGAGCGGAGTGCCGACGCGATATTAATCACGAATTTTTGTTTGTAAGTTATAGAGATGCGCCAGCAAGACGCGCGCGCGCGTCAATCTAAATCTGCCATCTTGGTTGGAACAGTATATCGTTACACGCTCGCGCGGTCGCATCAAACTGTATGGAATTGTTAAAAATTTCAATCAATCCGCACGTATCCGATGCAGCTCCCCGTACAAACATGTATATCTGAAACACGAGCGTGCTTCGTCGCTTTTTCCGATGATTGAAGAGTCAGAGAAGAATAAAAACAAGCGATTGGAGATACGAGAGGGGGGCCTGCCGGTATAATACCAAGCAAAAAAGGAATAAATGAAGACAAACAGAAGGAAAGAATGGATCGGAGGAGGGAGGCAGATAAAGGTGGATTGCAGGAGTTGGCGAGGGGAGCTACCAACAGGCGCGTGCACACACGCTCGCTCTCAAACAAAGATTATATTATCCGAACTGCAGCTCGTACCTGTGCAAATATATACAATATCCGGGCGCCGAGTTCGCGAGCGCGTACCTACATATACACACAGACAGGCTTGAGTATATATATGGAGCAGACGCGTACGCGTGATGTATACGTCCTCTCCAGATATCGGGGAGCCGGGCGCGCGCGCGGATTTCGCCGGGTTTGCATAACATTATTTGCAGATGCCACGCGCGCGCGCTACCCTAATTGACTTGGGCCGAGGAAAAAAAAATACATAAATCAGAGAGTGGCCTCTACACGACGTAGACGGACGTGGTCCGCTTGCTGCACTGGCCCCATATAATGGATTCACGCGTGCGCGAGAGCTCGAGCAGTTTTCCCTCAATTTTTCTTCGGGCTCGAACTTTTCGCCTCAATTAGAATGAAAGCCGCGCTATCGTACGTATCGAGCGAATTCCTGTTTTGAATGGAATTAAAAGTTTGATCGGGGGCGAAGTTGGAGCTCGGGGCGCGCTGCACGATGTTTTTTCTGCGCGGCCCGATGGACGCGCCGCCAAATTGTTGAAAAAAAGAAAGCCGCGGTTAATCACCGTTTATATACCTTCGATGTTTTATTACGCCGCTCGAATGGCTCTTTCCGTTCCCCGATTGATCGGGAGTAATTATAAGTTTGATTCCATTGGACCTTCGGGGATATTCGACGATTTTTGCCCCGTCCCCGAGGGAGCCAAGGTCTTTCATGATGGCTAAATAATTTTCACGACGAGCCGAGTTGCCCGCGGGTGCTCGAATAATATAATGCAGTCGTTGTGCCGGGTGGAAATTCAACTTGGCAATTTGGAAACTCACGCGTCACGTGTATAATACGCGTTGGCTCAAATCTGGAATCTTATTTGTTGGCGAGAACTGTTTCTACTGTCGCTCTCCGCGACACGGTCTGCTCATTAATCCAACGAAGATTCTACGAATCCTAAGAGCCTGTTGTCTCACCCCTAATTGTTATTCGAACAAATGGAAAATAATCCATCGTTCGTGACACTGAGAGAACTTTACGTCAATGATTAGGGTATATCACTATGAAGATCACTGTTAATTGGTAAACGCGTATCCGAGTGACATAATACGACTATTTTCAGGTGGCTCTGAAATAGTATCGGTCGCACGATAATTTTTAAGGTTCCTACGGTGAATATATTAGTGACCACGTGACCATACAGTGTTTTCATCCGATCGAGGCGAATAGCTATCATCCAGTCCAAAACATACACATACAAAATCGTATTCCAGTAGCTTCATCATTAAATAAAACGTGATACAATATTGCATAATATCATACTGCAGCAGCGACAACGAAGGTCATTCTAGTAGATCATCACGTGTCCATTACCCGATTTACCACAAAACCTTGAAAATTATCGTGCATATTATTTCAGCGCCTCCTAGAAAGAGTCGGATGTCAATTGGAATTCCATTCACTGAACTGTAATTATTGTTATGGGATATATACCCTAACTATTGACGTAAAGTTATCTCAGTGTGACACCCATTGAAAAGTAATTGAATTAACATTGGGCGTTTGTACGGCTCTCGAAAAGTACGCTGTAAATAAATTCGCTGACATTATTCCAGGCGACACACGCGCATTAGACGTCCGATTCGTTGCGCTACCGACGAGTCCAAGAGTCGAGGGCGAAAAGCACCGTCGTATGCATATGCACGAGTCGGCATATAATGTGCCTGGCTGTCGTCGCGGATCCTAATCGCAGATCAGTCAGGCCGCCCGGCGCGCGGCGACTTTCTCGCCTGCAGACTCGTCTGCACTCACGGGTCGCGATAACGTCGGCTCCGTTAGGCGCGCGGTGGAACGCATACGTATATATAGGTACCGGTCGAGCCCGGCCTCGATTAGCATGCGAATCGGCTGTTGGCCTCTTGTGTTGGCGCCCCCCGTGCAGCCCTCTGGCTTCTCAAAATTAAAAAAACCGGCAAATGGCGCGTGGCGCGGCTGTTTGGCTTATGGGGCGTGTGTGCGCGCGCGCCGGCCGCGCATCGATCATGCCTTGCGGGGAGGGTCGCGCGCGATCACGTTTCGTGACGGACGTCCGCGCCAGAGCTGCACTACGAGTAGCTCGCCCCAAACAGGCCGCGCGGCTCGCATATGCGTCGCGCTGTATTTGCCATGGCCCCCCGATCCGCCTGTGTGCCCGTCCGACTGTTTGTGTTGGATGCGGTAAGAGTATTTGTGGCCGGCAGTTCAGCCGACTAATGCAACGGAATCTCGGCCGCCGCCGCCTCCTCCCGCGAGCCCACCTGCACCGAGCGAGCCTCGGCCGTGTCGCTACGTCTCGCTTGCGGTTTCACAAATCCGCGATGGACCGCTCCGGGAGGATATATCCGCGCGACAAGATCAATGTTGTCGCAGGGGAGAGTTGAGTATCGCCGGGGCGTGGGGGCGCACTCGTTGCGCCCGATTTACCCCGTTTGTCTTGGAACCGCGGCTACCTCGATGTTCCAGACTCTTGCGAGCGCTAATCTGATTTGAATCTTGTTTACGGCGGGACATTTTTGTACATCCACTCGGCTCGACTTTGCAGGAGCAGCCCCGCTAACGAGAGCTTTCGAGCGCGATTGCATAATGCGAAATCCGTCCTGAATTTACATGGGGAATCAGTCGAGTTGCGGTTAGGCAACAATTCACCAAGTGCGATTCTCAGATTCGGTACTCGATATAATTCATGTCTTTGTTTACGATGGATTGTTTCTCGAAAATATAGCATTTGAAACTTATAACGAAAAGGACATTCTATAATTTGGAGAATGACTTATAATTTTCAAGTTTTCAGTCGACACCGTCATTGAATAGACACGGAAGATTAGGGAGTTGTGAGATATTATCAGTAAGAGTACTCATCAGTAATTCGAGCTAGTATTTCATTCACCTAGTACATTTTTAAGTGCATGATGTCGTATGTACACTGGGTCGTATTAGATGCACTCGAGAGTGGATGGTTGGATATATCAGCTGGAGAATTCGCTAGAATAGTTTTACATGACTAATGCAGTATCATAAAAGGAAAGGTGAATTCAGCGGTGAAGAAAAAACTCCCCGTTGAATGCATTGGCTACGTGTATCCTTTCACGCGAAGACCTTCGTGAAAGTATATGAAATGTGACCCAGCACTGAAACACGAATATTTTTTATCCATACAACTCTCAATCAACAACAACACAGTTGCGAAATCCCAAAATGCTCGTGTAAGGAAATATCTTTAGAATATACCATAGCTTGAATACCGAACGTATTGTTTCCCAGTCCAAAGTTTATATTGATAAATGAGGAACATAAATGATATTGCAAGGGCGTTAGAGAAACTAGCTGACTTTGCTTCTATATTGCATTAATCGAATCAAATTATGAAGCGCGAAATTGACTCAATCTAGCTTTCGTACTCTCAACTTGATAAATTGATTATCTCGCGAATAATCCAGAATATGAAACTCGTGAAGCGGGCAGAGACGGGAGCGAGGAATCGACGGTAATAGCATATAGCAATCGAGCAAAATCATCGAAGGCATTTGCATGGGGGGCAGCACTTGGGTACTTGGTAAAATTAGCCTAACGTCAAAGTTGACGTCGGCCGGGCAACAATATACACAATAAATCCCGTCGAGCTTCTCATTCAGTGCGCGGGCGGCGCGCATCAGTGTAATACCCAGAGGGACTAATGATTGCGAGTTTCCCCAAAGGCTGCGCGAGAGGAGCAACGGCGAATACGTTCGTCGCGGCGTCCTCCTGCAACTTAGTTTGAATTTGTAATTTCGGCAGCACCAGCCACGATGCAAATGCAACAGCCAAGATTCCGCTAAATGGCACGCCGCGACCCGGCGAGGCACGGCGCGCAACAACTCCAGTTAGACTCTCGAGCATAATCGCGCCCGCCATTATATCCGTCACGCCCCCCCCCTAAATGAAACTGTATCCTCGAATACGTGTGTGTGTGTATACATACACACGCGGCCAAATCAATTATTCGCGCTGCAAAGCTTCTCACGAATATCGCCCCGCACATATCTCGAGTTGCGTCAGCTTCTTCCGCTTAATAAGACAATACGGGGCGCACACGGAATCGTCAAAGCGCGCAGCGCGGGGCACGTCGCGCGCGACTCAAAAGCGGCACGTGTGTGTGTGTGTGTGCGCGCGGGGGGGCTCCGTCGACTCACGAGCGTCCACTATATACTCGCTGCAGTTCGCCATCCGTTGAATTATGCCCGCGCGTCCCGCCGCCGTTGCGTGACGAGATAATGATTCGAGCGGCGGCGGCGGCCCGTTCTTTCCGTCACGCGCCATTTCATCATCGTGGAAAAGCACACGCATCTAATTGAGTTATGCAACGCCGCTCGAGCGTTTCGTTGCAGATTGTTTCTGTATACACACACGCGCACGCGCACACTATCGCGGAATCCGAAACGATCAAAGCGACGTTAGCCAGCTGGTGCAGGTCTCTGCGGGATAAATGAACCGCATTATCGACGATACGCCGGGGACGGGGACAGAGCAGGGGAGGGCCTCGGCTTATCGGCCGCTGGATATTAACTTTTCATCATTGCTCGGTCTCCTATAATCAACCGCTCGATTGTGTTACGCTGAATTTCGCAGTTTGATTCGCTCGAGCTTAATGAGAATATCACTCGATTACTGCTCCGCCATTGATTTACATATATTGTTCTTGCCAGTAGGGAGCGGGGTTAAAAGTTGATCGACTCGGGTCGCAGCGGCAATTGTCTTGAGGGTTAAAGCCGGGTTGTAGCCAGTAATGTTATATAATTGGACGATATGGCCCGATGCCGCGGATAATCCGATTTAGCTAAGTATAATAACAAGATTAAAAATAACCCCGGTTCGAACTACTTTTCTCGCTGCGTTCGATATAAAGTGGCACATCGCCATTGGCTTATTCATCTACTACTACGCGTCTTTCATTTTTCAGCGCTAAACACTTCTGCAGCGCAAATTTCCTCGACTTTCCGTCATGGCATGATAAGCGGATCAGATTCCGCCTTGTGCTTTGCGCTCGCGCGCGTCTCGGCTCACACGGTAATATGGATTATGCGCCAATCGAATTTTCAGAATGGGATTCGTCTATTCCCGTGGGCTCTCAGACTTAATAGATATTACCAGTCTTTTAGAAGGCAAATACTGCATATCGATCCCATCGGCGCACACTCACAGCGGAACGAGCATATAGCAATATTCCGCGTATTCGATAGTACACAGCCATGCGTTTTTATCTGCTCCACTTGTGATTCAATCACCCCGCATGATCTGTTGGACGCGTCAAGCGAGTGTATCAACTGCGTGAGCGTACACAAAACGATTGGTTCTTGGCGCGTATCGAGTTATATTTCCCCGAAGCCACGTGCATGAGCTAGAGAGTGTGTGTGCAGCGGGCGTCGGGAAAATTCGCGTTCGGCTGGTGGTATTGAGGGCGGCACACGAATATGAATACATTCATCCCCATCGAGCCGGCGAGCTAACAACCCCTCGAACTCGGCTCGTGAGCTCGAATCAATTCGCGTGTAACGCGCGTATATGTATATATGGAAGTGTACGGCCAAGAGAGACTGGGAAGGTAAAGAAAAGGGTGCACGTACAGCGGCATATCGCTTCGGCGAAGGTATCAAATATTGACGAGGCGCCAGAGCTCTCGCGTATCCGCGCATATATACACCGGGGGCGTCCACTGCACGCGGCGTAGCGCACCGGGCAAATTGGCGACGCCGCGCCTACGTATGTATATCGAGCGGACTATACGCGTGTGTGCGAGAGTAAGACGCGGGCGGCCGTGCGCGCGACGCGGAGAAATAATCTGGGCGTCTGGTGTGTGGCGCGCGCGAACCGCAAATTCGAGCAGACGGCCACGTAGGGTTTCCCTCGCCGCTTGCGGTGGCCAACGACCCAGGCTCGATACTCGAGATGCGCGTCTTATTACGCGGGCCGCGCGCGCAAAGCACTTTGCGGGCTGCAAGCTGAATTATGCGCGCGCGCGTGCCACCGAGACAGAGTGTATGTACGCGGCGCAGCTGAAATTCACGGGCCCGCGCGAGCCTGCCACGCGACCCTGGCGATACTCTTTTTTTTTGCTTTTCTCCTTTTTGACGCTGATGCGTCGGGCGCACCAGCAGCCGAGGGTCGCCGCGGTCGGACAGATGCGCGACTCACCCGAGCTGACCATGTGTACACGCTTGCGGCCGGAGAATTCTTCGCAAAAATAATATATATCTTTATCAAATATCCTCGAGGGATTCGGCTCGTGGAGCGAGGAAAAAGAGAAACAAGTCTATACGCTCGTTTGGTTTCAGTTGCTTGTGCGACTCTCTGTCGGTTACTTGTTCACAAATTCGACTTGTGTATATGGACTGCGAAGATTTCTGTGCAAGCGATTGCAATTATTGTTGATCAAAAATTTACGTGAAGGCAGATCGAATAAACTCCATACTTAACGTATACTTCCATCGGTTATAACTATATCGCGAAACTTCAATTTTATGATTATACAATGCGGGAAAACGAACTGTCTAGACGGCCGTTATTACATTGTGGTTTTGATTGATTCGATGAAAACCCGTACACCACGTAATAAATGATAAAAACCACCGTACTCAACCGTCGCATACCATTGCAGCGGACCTATATAGCTGGATCGGAGCGAGTTTCGTGAAGCACGGGAAGGGCGGGGTACAATGCCGTCAAAAATTATCACGAGACAATAAAAACGGCAGTTGCCGCATAGTCCAAGTTCGGAAGAGTCGCTCCTGGCCGTCGCATATGTCACGCACGGCCGCCGGCACATTCTCGCTGTGGGCGAGTGTGCGCGCGTACATATAATATATATGTGCGCGAGTTATTACGTGCGAGCGCTGGGAAAAGACGACGAGACAGTGACGCCCGGGGAAAGTAATATAACGTCGGGGCTGTGGGCTGTGCGTGCGATGCACGTCGCTGTGTCTGCGGGCGCGCGGCGTCGGTCGCGCGACGACAGCCCGTCGCAGCGAGGGGGAAAAAAGCAAGACTTCTCGAAGGGATCGGTGCTTGCGGGGGCCGGGGCAACAAAAAGCTCACGCTATCGGGCTTGTAGGGGGCGGGAGGGGGATAGGGGCCATCTTTATGAAAAAGCTCGCCTACGCACGGAATCCCGAAATCGTCTCATCTCCGGCTAGCGAATTTCCCCGGGAATTTATCGCCGGCATTTAACTCGCGTCGCGCGACGCTTTACAGACGCCTATACATACGCACGTTTATGTATATACCAATATACGTATACGCATACGCGTTGCGGCGCGACAATGGTCCTTCGCCTCTGTATATCCTCTGCGTATATGCGTACACCGATCGGGGGGTATACATAAGCGCACTCTGTCCTTAAGCGGAAGCTCGCGCGATATTCGACGCGGCGAGGGCTAAATTGAGACTGCTGAAAGTTAAATTCCGCGCGGCAAAGCTGCAGCCGTGGCTTTTTATACACTTAATTAATATGTAAATTGCCGCCGCCCCGCAAAGCCCCCGGCCATTTGAATGCAGGAGTACTCATGCATTTTTCTGGAACTTGGAAATTTCGTTAGGCTCCTTGGCCAGCGTATCTGCATGTCCGCGACTCTTGAATATCGCGTAATGAATTTTTATACTTTGTTCGAGAAGAGCCGCGCGGATACCACTGGATGTATCCCGCCCCCCTTCCCCACCGCTTCTGTACTTCCTTGCGGGAGCAAAGCCTTTTCAGGCTATTTCAAGCTCGCCGGAGTTTCTCGGATCGCGACAAACTCCCGCCTACTGATTATCGCACGATCCGAATTCGCATTCATTCGTTATCACTGCACATGAGCTATTTTCCACCCGATCAACGTTCTACAGCCATCGTTTATTTTTTAAACTACCAACCGTAACAAGCGAGACATCGTTACGGAATCGAAAAGGTTGCGGTTTTCCTTTCGAGCATCGTGAAAAAATAATGCATTGGAATTTTGAAACGCGATGGTTCTTCAGTTGCAAAAGTTGCCATATACATATATTATACCCGCGTGCAAGTTTCGCGGAACGTTGAATTCTCCATGCTCTTTACATAAGTGAACGGAGTTCGAGCGAAGGGTTATATATACTCGTACGCTAAGTCCAAGAGGCTGCTGCTGCTGCTGCTGCTGCTCGGCTTCGGATTTTTCTCCAATTTCCTGCTCCAAACTTTGGACAAAAAGCAGTGTCGATTACTCGCCGGTCGTCGCCGGAGCGGCGCATCGCGTGTGCCGCGCGTATCTCCGCCGGTGAATCAATATTCAAGTTTCTAAAATTATCGTAGCGAAACCGTACAACTCCGAAACGTTCTAAAGTTACGCGCGGAAAGCCGCTTTATTTCGGCCGGCTGCCTCGAGTTTCGACTCGTTGCTCCTTTGTATTTTGGCCAAATTTCACAAACTAAAGTTCCGCGCTCCCTCCCCCGCGGGCTTCCCGAGCTTTCATTATGCACCTCGGCACAGCGCAGCGCCGAAAAATCCAAGCAACAGTTTGACGAGCTCTGGCGCGCGCCGCGTTAGCATAATATGCTAATAAAACCAGTCGATTCCGGGAGCTCGAGAGCGCGCGGCTTATATCGTTTATACTTAATGACACGGTGCGCCGCGTTTCATTCCGCGGGAGCGTATAACGACAAACGATAAGTCGGAAAAATTTCCACGCGCGCGGCGTTTTCCACGGTGTGTATACAAATTATACGCGTCCGGCTCCGCGAGTTGATCGAGCCTACCGAGCCGCCGACGCCTGTATTATACCTCGCGCGGTTTATGTATACCGCGCCGAGGGGAAATTACGGAAATCGCGAGTCATCATCGTATAATGACTGCACGGGCGTGCGGATATTGGAGAAAACAAGCCGCGACGCCGTACACACCGTGCTAGAGCGTTTATAATTGCCAACGCGCAGGAATCGTGCTCGACATAACCGAAGAATCCGCGATCTGGCGGTCCTCGTGAAAAAAGCATAGAAAATCTCGGCTCGCTTGTGCTCGCGCGTCGAACAATATTTCTCCGGCTAGCATGTATATCCTTTGCCCGAGGCTGGCTGCTCGCATCGCTCGAGCAGCGCGTAATTCTCACTTATTCATCCAGCCCGCGCGCGTATCTCGCCATTCTTTGCAGCGACGCGTTCTCTCCCCCCCGAGTCGTCCCTGCAGCTCCTGCACGTATACTTTTCGCAGATGCAAGAGTGGAAAAAGAGAGATGGGTATAGGGAAAAATGAAGGAACAACGGGGCTCGCGCTCGGCCGAGTCAGAAACAAGACAGACGCGCGAGCCACCCCTGCGCGGTCCGAATTTGAGGAATCACGAGGGCGCTTTGAACCAGCCGGCAAAAACGTAGCGCGAAATGAAAGGCGCAGCAGCGGCTCGCAATTACACAAATGCGCATCGCCCGGTCGCATTTACATAGGAATATGACGAGAGACCGAGCCTTATACACCCCGGCTCACTTTCTCTCCCGCGCTCGAGCCCCGAGTATATACGCATTGTAATAAATACGCGCGGGCAAGACCGAGGGAGCACCGATATGTACACCTATATGCACGCACTCAACAGCAGTACGACGCGAGGGCGGAAAAGTTCGTGGGTGACGACGCGGCCGGGCTTACCGATGGACGCAGCGACGGTGTACGCGTCGACGCGTGCCAGCTGTCATTCGACAGTCATCCGAAAGGTGGGCTCGCTGTTCAAAGCCCATAAGTTTGATTAGTACTGCCGGGATAGTAAGGGAGGTACGACGAGTAAGCTATACGCTCTCGTTTAATTCACGAGCCTGATGGATAATTGATAATTGGGTATTTTTAACACGACGCGGCCACCCGTACCCGCGCGCGCCCAACGTTCAATTAGCCGATGGCTCGTTTTAGCTGCTCATTGGAAAATTACTTTCCGTCCGTATAAATGGTCATGCTTCCACCTCCACCTCTGGGAATTATTCATGCAACGCTCGCAAACTTCCAAGTTGCTCGTTCGATTTCACAATTACAAACGCATTTGCGATCCTCGGCGGGCCAAACTTTTTTTTTCGCCGCGCGCGCGGCCAAGTAGTCATCGATTATTCAGACTCGCGCTACAGCGGCTGCACAGTATATATAATACGACAAGACAAACGATCATACACTTGAGCTTGGAGTAAAATCAGTAACGGCATCGAGTCTTGGCTGTGCGGGACGCGATGAATAGACGGCACGCATAACAAAGCGCGCATCATCATCGGGACTGCGCGCCAACACACCCCAAGTATCTCTCTCTCTCACCCCCTCCGTGACTCATGTACTCTCGTCGGCGTCGGCGGCGGTGGCAGTGAAGAGCAACAATTTGTATCGTCACAGGCACGAGCCGCATCGAAACTGCCAGCCCGGCGGCCTCGACTCATCGACTCGCGGATCCATCGCTCATGTCGGGCGCGGACAGCTCGCGACTGGCTCATTAATGTATCTGGGGCGGGGGAAAGAAGGCTCGGCGCAGTATCTCGGGGCATTTGTATGTATACAGTGGGCCGGGGCAGACGGAGAAACGGAGCGAGTAGAGCGACACGCGCTCGGGAGTGTAGGAGGGTCGGCTCTCTGTCGTTTTTCGACCTTTTCCGCGGCGCTCCGAATCCGTCCGTCTGGCTGCAGTGCAGTGTCCCTGACTCGCGGGGGATCCGCTGCTCCCGCGATGGATGCGTGCCAGAGATGTATGTACGGCGCGGCGCGCGGGGCTCAGTCAGTACACGGCGCGCCGGCTGTGTGTTTCCGCGTGAAGGATTGCAGGGGCGCGCTCCGCTTGTTCGCCGCGCGCCGTCGCAGCTCCTGCACTACCACTGCTTAATCGAAGCCGCGCGGCTCTGGTTTACTCTGCCGGCGGCTTCGCTCCCGGCGTTTCTCCTCATTTTGCCAACATTTTAGTGTCATTTGTATTCCACTCGACTTGGGCACGGGCCCCTCCGCTCTATACACGCGTATAGAGTGCACACCGCGCGACGAGTACACGCTTCTTCGGTCCTCGGCTGTTCCGCCAGCCGACTCTGCATCGGTCTCGAGTAGAGCGACACCGAGTGCGCAAACATCCAAGACGTGGTTTAAATCCGCGTCAAAGTCAGATAGACCATTTTTAGTTATCGCCGTGAGTAGTATAAAGAATCGATTGTCAGCGAGGGGTCTTTCACTTCGAAATCACTAATAATTTGCCTTGATTTTTTTGTCGAATTCTTGACTGAACTGCCCTTGTTTCTAATCGAGCTGGGAGTTTTTTCCGTAACCAAATACCCCAAGGGGCTATTCGCCGCAAAATAATACAGAAAATCACAAAAATCACCAATGATTTCGAAGTGAATATCCCCTCGATTGACAGTTTTTGTCTACCGGTGGTAACAGTTACTCTACATAAACATGAACCTTCACCACAGAATACCGAGCGGTTCAAAAGCTTGTGTGCCGCACTCATATACTGCATTACTGAGTGACGAAGTGTCGAAATTAATTTCCCGCGAGACCTTACCATATTGCCCTTGTAGCTAATCAGACCGAGGGCGCGAAAAGAAGAGTAATCCGTACGGGGACAAAGCGCCGTACGTGCGGCTGCTCATGGAAAGAGAAGCTAGATCGGAGAAATCGGAGGGCTGAGCGTGAACGTGCGGGGGGGGGGGCTATACGAGCACACATGAGCCGCTCGCGCCAGCCCGACTATTCTGCAGTTTACGAGTCGGGACGAGGAGCTTTTTGCACGCGCAAGCGTATATAGCGCGCGGGAAAACGCGGCGTTCGCGGGGGGCGGTGGCGAGATCGCGTGCTCGCGGGAGGAGGAAAGACGCGAGCTCGGATGATGAATGAACAGCAGCTGCCGACGGGAATTTGTACGGGCATAAATCTGCGCCCGGGGATTGCGCGTGTGTAGCGCGTCGGCCAGGTACTCCGGGCAGATCTGTGTGTATTATCATTGGGAAGGGGCTCGAGCTCGAGCGCGACTCGGGGGCGGGTGCGGGGGGGGGGAGAGGTAAGAGCTTGCAAGCGCTGCACTCACTCGGCGCGGCTTTTATTTATGGGGTTTTAACGCACTGCGCGCGGGGGCTATTAATGCGCGCGCGTATCGCCGCCAGGGGCCGCGCGCTAATGCGACGCGTCAAGTGGCTTTTATGGCCGCGCAATGCAACAACCAAAGAGCGACAGAGAGTGGATTCGAGAGAGGGAGAGAGACTTTTCCTCCGCGCCTCTCTCGTCTCTTCAAGACGCCAGGCTCTTGTGGCCCGCGAGCTGTGTTTCATAATAAACACACCGCCGCGGCTTCCCTGGCGCTCTCCCGCTAAATCATCCCGCTCCTACTTTTTTTCATAATTGACTTTGCCGCGCGCGCGGCGAAGGATAGTGCTGCTCTGCCGCTGCTGTCAACTTTTTCAACCCTGGCCCCCGCCTCGAATCATATTTGCATCGGAAGTGTGCAGTCTGGGGATAATTCGAGTCCTCGGGCGCTTTTAGAGCCGAAGAGCTTCTCCGACTCTCGTCCATTTTATTCCATCCAGATATTCCAAGTTTCGGGAGTCACTCGGTTTATTAATGTTTATTCAGATTCGAGATTTTCCTACGCGTATTTTTTTATCGTGACAATTATAGATTTATGTGTGTAATTTATCACATTCTTTCGAGCTTTAAATTTCATTTTTTTTCAACTGTTGTTTTAGAAAGTAAATAGAGGCGAAAAAGATTCGAATGCGATGAAAATAAAATTCTGCGTACGCAGTGTTTATCCAAATACTTCTTCCATTAGTTAAAGTATTTTAACTGAAATGAATCGCTCCGGATAGCTTTTATCTACTTTGTCTCTGTCATAAACGAGAATAGACATTCTTGCCAGAGTATCATCGCCACGAACAAGAAAAAGTACCTTATGAAATCAATTAGTGTAACGAACACTTTACCCACGAAAGATATTCAATCAATTTTATCACTTACTAGCAAGGAGCACTATGCGAGTCACCAATCATGATGAAACTCTGCGAAATGGCTTTTGAGTACCTGATGGACATAGGTTATACCTACGCAGATAGCCTATAGCCGAGTATTTCAATTTCCCGGAGATATCCGGTCAATGATTAAGATTTATGATTTATGCATGAGCATATTATTGCAATTCATGTACGTAGATATAGATGCAATCTATTTAGGTACCCATCAACCAGCCTTAAAAATTTCATTTGGCTCGCAGAGCGCGAATTGTCTACACGGGTCGAATATTGGGAAACGATTTCATTTTATACTTTACGATTATAGACAACACGCGATATCCGCTTGTCGCGCAATCATCAATCCCAAATATCTAACGTCGAAACTCGACTGCAACAATTACACATACCGGACGAAATTCATTGGAAGCATCAATTGCAGCTAAAGCTAGCCGTTGATGGTGAAAATTTACGCGTCTCCGCTCTGATTAGAGAGCTAAAGGAGGGGTAGCCGCATAACTCACTCTGGGGCTGGCTCGAATCACGCTCGGAAAATCAGCATAATTCATCGCTATCAGTTGCATCTACTCGGGTTACAGTCGGGAGCGCGCCCGCGCGCGTGCCTCGCAGAAAACATCAAAACCAGAAGCTATCTCCACGCGCGCGTACGCGGCGGCGCGGGCGCATTAAAATTCGAAACAATGCAATATAAGAGGTCGCGCTTCGCACTTGGCTGGCGATCGCGCATACATCAAAGCTGAAAGCGTGTAATAAAAATCGTGCGCGGGAATCATTGATGCTCGACGCGGCGGCGCTTCCATTATACGCCCCCCCAACACAGTCGCGCGCGCCTCGGCCTATACACCGCGCACCAGCCCACCGTGAATCGTCTTCATTTATTATTATCTCGCGTCTCCGCGGCTGGTTTGCATAATGTATCAGCTGTGCGGAAGGCGGCACGTACGCGCTCGGCTCTTCCTGCGCAGCTGTCACCGCTTTTCCGGCCGCCGCCGCCACCACCGCGCCGCAGCCTCGCGAACTTCCAGCCGCGAAACTTCGCCCCCCCCCCCCTACGCCAAAGACTTCATTCGAATCTCGCGCGCGCCAGCGCAAAAAGGGCCATAGGGTAAACAGATCTCATTACACGGGCTCCTCTCCACTGTGTGCCGGGGAAGCCGGTTCGTTGAATTTTCACCCGAACTTCGGACGCGCGATAAACAGCCGCCCGCCTCCGTCCGCCTCAGCTCGCGCGTTTGGGAATAATTTGCGAGGCTGCCTTGGTGGTACGGTGTGTGAGCGCGCGTGCGCGCTGGTATAGCCATACATACATGTATATACGTTTGTGTGCTTCGTGGGTATCTCGCGCGCAGCTGCTGCGTGTCCCGACTTGCCACTTTTAGTTGGAGTTCGCGTGATAAAGATGAGAAGCCCCCGGCGCCCGCTCATTGTTTCTCCGAGACGGGTGCGGGCGGAGGGGTGGTGTAGGGGAGAAGCCGATCGCGGACTCGGCAGGAATTTTGATTTATGCTGACTCCGGGGCTTTTTTTCCTCCTTCGCGGGGGAGTCGAATGTTTTCCTCGTCATCGCGAGCTCGAGCTTTGTCAGAAATACAAAGGACGCGCGGGGGCTCCATAACGGACGGCTCCGAGTGTTCCCGCTCGAATGTCAAATCGTCATTTGATAGTCAAATATGGAAATGGAAAAGTTGGAGAATCCGAGGAGATAGAGAGAGCGAGAGAGGTTCCTCGGCCGTTTGAGCGGAATAGACGCAAAAAGGAGGACACCTACTTTGTATGATAATCGGTGGAAAACATTCGACACGCTCTGATGACGATCCGGTTGGATGCCACAGACCGGCCGCGGGTATCAAAACAGCGTTTGGATTCTCGGGCAGTTGATACTTTTTTGACTACATAATTTTACCGATAATTCGTGGGTCGACCGAGGGGACATTAGAGATTGGTCAAAATTCGCGATTTCACTGTGCAGGATAAATGCGGGGATTCGAAAAAGGAATCCATCAAGAACAATATTATAGATTTGGAACTGGTCTTGAAATCCATATCAATTAGAATGTACGAGTTTGAATAACGCATCTTAGACCGTGATGTGACGCACGATGCACGGATGTAAAAACTTTTGACTGCTAGCTTCTGGGTTTTTTTACACGCGAAGCGACGATTAAATACTCACTCCATTAAAGTACGTTGACATCTTGACTGATATTCATTATCTCTTGAAATACTGTCGTACTTTTCTTAGAAAAGATTCCTCAACTTGTCAAATTTTTACCGCGAACGTCTTGATATGAGGAATCATTTATAAAACTAGACAGTTAGCGAAATTTGAGACTTAAATATAATTAACATAATTTTTCTAAAATATGTTCCGGATATAAACTTTGAGGGAAATAATCAAGTTTATTTTATAAAAAAGAATCCCAGTCTTATTAATAGTTTTAATCACGAATAAGTAACAGATATTGTTTCATTCTTCCGATATTATTACGAAATTTTATAATTTTTGATATATAATTTTTATAGATAGATAGATCAAAGAATACTTAGTTCATTCTGACCTTGGGGTGTAACCGTATTTGATCTCAATTTCAATTATATACAATGTATGGAATGATCACATAATTTCATAAATGTAAACATCTTGTACATTATTAATATTCAAGAGAGTTTTATATTTTGTTTTCAGTCCTACCATTTTTCCTTTACATTCATATTTTCTGTATACACATCTTCCATTTCGATACCCTTGAAAAATGCAGTTTTGCATGTAGTCTAGTTTTGAGTAATAAACAGCTGTTACGACAGAAAACATCAATGTCATTAGTCATAAGAAGTGGAAATACAGTTATATCCTATTTAGCAGTTTTGCAAAGTTCCCATCAGACCTCTGCACATCTGGAACAATATTAAAACGAACACCAGAACAGGAAAAGTATTGAAAAATTGAGAATTTTGGTCAAAAGTAGACTTGCCAATCTTGGCCTCTGGATATTGAATGTTGAGATGAAATTCCCTTCCACAATTTGTTTTACACCAAAAGAAGTCAGATACAATCCTAATGTAATACATTCAGGAGGTTCTGGTAGTCCTCCAAGTTCTAAAAAAGAAAGTTTACTTACTCTACTTACTGCCCAACACATGCCTGGGGCTTCGTCGTGCGACTTTTCGGAAAATCAGTAGTTGCATATATCTTATCCATTGAGTCAAATTGCCGCTCTACAGCAACATAGCCGATAACCATCGGACGTGTGCAACTTAGCTATATTAAACTGTTGAAATTTGGTAACATTCGGTTTAATAGTTTTTGAGATTTATGCGTACAAAAAACGGCTTCTTCTTTATATAGTAATAAGATAAGATAAGATAAGATGTGGGCTGTTTCACGTCAACTCAGCAGGACAATTTTTTTCCGAAATTTTTTTTAGCACATTTGTTGATAATCCCTACAGCATTCTTGATTATTTTTAAGATTATTCGTGTCAATTTATGAGCAAATTTACGTAGTATTGGTTTATGATATTTTGAGTTTTTTTATTTTTCCATCAACTTTGTGGCCAGATTTACTCTGGAAATAGTCACGGAATCAAAAAATTTCTAGGAATTAAAGTTCTTCTAAATTGTCTATATTTTATAAATATAATTTTCTAAGTTTAAAATGAAACTTTCACAATTATTTAGTATAATGATCAATACGTACACATAGATTGTTAACTTGTACCCCGATCTCGAACAAACTTTATTTGATTCCTTAGATTCCTTAGACCCAGCGTCCGAACTATGATTACAACCGGGACAACATTCAATTTTACTTTTAAATTTAGTTAGGACCCCTATAAGACAAGCACAAATAGTATTATTTTAAAGTTCAAAACTTAACCTGCATATATATAGTTATATCTATAACCATTCACTGTAGGCCATAATTCATCTGAAATAATTAATGTTTTGCTTTCTCAAAGAGAAAGCTTTGTAATGGGGCAAAAATCGACCCACCGAATCGGACCTCGGGACCTCGATTTTCGTAATCTACGGGTCGAAAAACATGGAAATCCAAAAGTGTCTGTATGTGTGTGTGTGTGTGTGTGTGTGTGTGTGTGTGTGTGTGTGTGTGTGTGTGTGTGTGTGTGTGTGTGTGTGTGTGTGTGTGTGTGTGTGTGTGTGTGTGTGGTGTGTGTGTATGTATGTATGTATGTATGTATGTGTGTAACGTTTTTTTTCGTCCACGATAACTCTCGAAGAAATAGTCCGATATTCTTGAAATTTTGCACACAGGTTAGTCACGGCAAAATCTCGGCCGAGTTCAATTTTCAGCGAAATCCGTTGTTTATTTCTCTAGCAACCGTTGCTAAGGTGTAAAATTTTTCGTTTCTTTTGTCTAGGATAACTTTCGAAGGAATCGTCCGATCTTGCTGAAATTTCGCACACCGGTTAGTTGTGGCAAGATCTATCACGAGTTCAGTCACAACTGAAGTCACACTCGATGGCCAAGGACACTGAATTGTTCTATTTTCTTCATAGCAACGGTTGTTTACTTCCCTAGCAACCGTTATGAAGGTTGGAAATTATTAATTTAAGATCTATTTCCATCATTTTCGACGGCAAAGGACACAAAATCTTCCCAATTAGCTCCTTAGCAACCGTTGTTTACCGCCCTAGCAACCGTTGCTAAGGGGGAAAAAATTGATGTAAGTTTCGTTTCCAGTATTTCACAACGTACTATAGAGAAAATTGGGAAAATTTGGTGTCTTTTGCCGTCGAAAATGATCAAAAACGGACTTAAGGGCAGGGCGGATCGAATTTGACCGCTATTAAACCGTATGACACTTCACACAGTCACAAAGATACGAATTGAATTGATTAAATAATTTTTTTGTAATTTTTTAAAAATAGATGATAGTATCTACGGTAGTGGAAAGGTGAAAATACAGGTTTGGGAAGCGTTTGTCGGTGATATTGAAGCCTCTTTGAGAAAGCAACTTGGCAGCGGTTTTTTTCTATCCCGAACAACCGTGTTTCAAGTGCTACAGAGCAATATTAATTCTTGGTTAAGGGTTATAAAAAAGTAATATTTCAATTGTTCTATTGTCATTCGATTAAATCTATTTGAAAAATGACTACTACAAGTAAGTAAACGGAATATGCCGAGTAAGATATGGAGAACGTCTTTACAGTTTGCCTCAATCTGAAAGTTCCTGATGTTGAATATAGTGATTACTATTTTTAATAAAATCCACACAGTCAAAAACGTAAACACAGAGTAATAATATAGCACATTACTATTTAATGATTGAAATACCACAATTTATTTAAACAATGAAGAGTACTCTAAACAATATAAATACAGGTTTTTCTTTAGTAGAATGATGATTCTACAAAGGAAGAATTTTTCGGTAGTTTTAGTTGGCTCTTATATGGCATTCTGTATAAAAAGATAAGTACATCTAATAAGTATCTATCTACTCCGATTTCTCATAATTTGGATTCGACCACTTGTATTCAAAACGTAGAAATATCGCGCACGTAATATTCAGTAATATTCATAAACGGGGAATTAACAGCTGCCTTACCTGCTTCACTACAGAAATATGTTAATACTGCGACGAACACGAAGACGAATATTACGGCTCTCATTTTTGTAAAAGTTTGGATAGTGGAAATGTTTTCAAGATCAGTGACTGGTTGCAACTAGATTAATAAGTGTCACCTCTGTTGTATTTAATACATGTTATCATAAGATACTCTCTTAAACAAATGATGATGAAAAAGTAGCATTTTTATCGTGATAGTGGAAAAATAGATAACAGTAGGGGAAACACAACAGAAAGAGATGAATACAATTGAGACTCCTTCTTTCAACATGTTTGATAAGATTTTTCAGTGCTAACTTCTCATTTTGCAAAATTGGAAAAAATACTCTAAAACATTCATAATGACTACCGATGGATTGTATTTTTTAATTATTTATCTTTTCTTGCAAATAAGAGCTGTATTTATATAAATTGACATAGCAGTTATTATATTACTCCAACGAAATAGTATATTGATATTCATTTTAAATGAACCGGATGATTTTTCTTAATGATATACGATAATGTATATGTCGATTGAAAACAAAAAAAAATTATGACAAGTTTTCAAAAAACAATTAATTTTATTATTGGACCATGTTTATCAATCAAGAGTAAGCCGTATGAAACAATTATCTTATTCATATATTTTACATGTTACAAATTGTAACAGCTTGGTCCTACACAACTTTTCTGCAGAGATTCCACGAACTGCAGGAACTGCTATATAATTACATCAGGGATCGTTGCAATATTGAACTGTCTATTGATAGGAACTGAAGAAGCCTCAGGAATACCTTTAGAAACTGTTTGAAAAGTTCTGGATGAAAACTTCTGCTTTCTCTGGCTATTTTTAAAATTTGACCATTTAAATAACACCAAATGACATGACAGCGAATCTAGCAAAATAAAAATGGAGTTTGAGTTATTTATTATTTGTGATGAATTTTTTCCTCAGGTCGGATCCCTCATTGCAATCCAACTCTATGCTATCACGACTGCCTCTTCGAAAATCACTGGTTTGGACAATGTGTCAATGGAAAATGTGAATGTATAGACAGATAATAACTGTAATTATTATGAATTTGAAATTTCATCCTTAAAATGTGATGTACATCATTCCATATTAAGAGAGTAAAGATTTATAAAATATCTCGTTGATTCTCGTCGACCCTCGTGAATATTTGAGCCCTAACTATGATTTACTAGGATTTAGCAACGGTTGCTAGAGAAATAAACAACAGATTTTGCTGAAAATCGAACTTTACATGGCTTACATATTGCCATGACTAACCTATATGCAAAATTTCAGGAAAATCGGACGATCCGTGAACGAGATTTTTGAGATTCCATGTTTTTCGACCAGTAGATTACGATGATGAAGGTATGGAAGTCTGATTCGAGAGATAGATTTTTGCGCCATCACAAAGCTTTCTCTCTGAGAGAGGGAGAAAGCGAAATAGTTTGATGTAGATTTAGAAAACTTGAGAATACTATGATGCAATCATAGCTCACACGATACTCAACAAAGTTCTTACGAGAGGAAATCTCTCAACATTACAGCAAATAATAATGTTTCCAATCTGTAACTATCGTGCGGGAATTCGTTAAAATTGATCTCACTCGAATTATGATGTCGAATATCCGCAGCAGAAAGGATGATTTATTCCACAGCGAATTAATTACAGCGTTCCGCAAGAACAATGAATTTGCACGGCGTATAAATCAGCTGTATTCGGCGCATGGACGGGAACAACAAAAATCCGAACAATCGACACGGGCGTCGAATGCAGGAGCAAGCTCTGCGCTCTCGCCCCTACAGACACGCGCACACATACATACGCGCATATAATTCACAACGCGCGACCGAGTCCTACATCTCGAGATGAATCGGGCGCGCGACAATGAACTTATCGCGAGCTCGAGTCGGGCAGCCGAGGAAATCCTTCTGAAATATGTTTGGCTTTCAATTTAGCGTCGCGCGCACTCCGTAATACGGGAATTTGTGCGCTCGCGCGCGCGCGAGCTTGGCCTCTCGTTCGGTCGTGAACGAGAACGCGGCCCGACAGCCTCGGCTCGGACAATATACTCGCGGGCGCGCAATCAGTTGGCTTTAACCGCAACACGAGTACAATGGGCTGTAAAACGAATTTTTCGCTTTCGCCCCGTTCGGAACGTGACGCGCGAGCGCGGGGGACTCTGCGGAGCGACTTTCTAGTCCTCCGCTCGCGCCCGCGTGTGTGTGAGCAGTGTACAGGGGGGACACGCAGCCGCGCACGGAGTCGAGCTGCCACGAGGGAGAGCACACGACTTTTAAAAACACGTTTTTCCCAGGGTGCCCAGACTCCCCGGGTAAATAATTTTATGCTGTGTAAATATACATATTTCACGTTGCTCGTATATGCGTAAACACGGGAGGCGCGCGCCACGGATCAAAACGTTGTCCTTGCACCCGGTTGGCCCACTACGCGCATTATATACATGTATGGGTGTGCGTGTGTGTATATATCTACGGGGAAAATTGAGTTTGACTGCGAGCCGACGCGATGCGCGTGAATTACCGTCCATTATATACGGGATTTATGCGACGCGTTTCCATCATCATTGACGACCAGAAATCCGGCTAACGAGAGGACAGATCGTATGGGGATGTGGGCCACGTGGTGTTGATACAATATCATTCATTTTATGGCTCGTGTATGAATGGTAATATTCCCCTTATACCAGCGAGCTTATCAACTATTCTATATGCAAAATGTGCAACGTCTCATTATGTCGGGGATATTCCAGCTGACTGCGTTTCGCGGAAAAATATTTCGGCAAAATAAGAGTACTTGATCCAATTGAAAATAAGATAGCTCCGTGATGGAGTTACTCTCCCAAGACGCCGCGCCGGAAATCATAAATATCGAACATGACGCCGGGACCGCCAAAACCCGATGCAGATCCCTGTTAATTAGGCAAAATTTTATCGCCGAGACAAACTGAATATTTCAATATACGTGCACGCATAAATATTTACTCAAGCATGAATAATTAGGGTTTGATATAACTAAATCTGCTAAATTGAATCACTTAGCGGAACAAAGGACCATAAAGTTACCGCGTCATTGTATTCACCCCGAGCCCGAATCCATTTCTGCCCACGGCTCTCTTCTTATTCTCACATTCTCAAACCCGCGCGACGGTTTGACAGGAATTGTCTTTAAAAAATCATTATATCTAGTCCATGGCTAACGAGAGCTCTGGGCCGCGCTTGATAAATTATTCTTTTTCCAATCCAGAATGCATATTTACATTGGACATTGCACGACTCGTCTCAATTGAAGTTCGATTCATCGATGATTGTTTACATTACATTATTTCCTACATTACAGAGTCGAACTAGTTCCATCATTCCTATTTTGTCGAACAGAAACCATTTTCCACAATTTTTCTGTATTTTATTTGAGAGACTATTTATTTCCAATTCAAATTATTCAAAGGCCGTTTCTACGTCTATACAACAATAATTTTCAGTAATCAAAAAGATAGAACTAAATAATGGCACTACAATCTGAACAAATATTGAGATTGCAGGAATGAAAGGAAATAAAAATAAATTAAAATATGGTGTGAGAAACAAGCCATCAATTTCAATTTGATTTTCGAATATTTCTCTATGAATTTTGTCAAAGACAATACTTTTTTTGACAAATAATTTGTGCATTGCACTTGTCAGGATTGTTTCCTCATTCCTTTTTCTAGTATAGAGAATACGAATACTTTTGCGAGCTATAGAGGAGCAGTTTTAATTGCACGCGGGGCACGCGCTCGCGACTAGCAAGACGGAACGCAGAAAATAAGCGAAGCCGACAGACAAAACATTGCATTTATTATAGAGAATCCGACAGCGGTGGTACAGTGTCCAGAGGGGAGAACACGGATGAGGTGACAAAGTGCAATAATTGGTGTCATACGTCTTCCGTAATTGTCCCTAATAACGTTTCTAATTACCGCTCTGAAGTTTGTGGAAATAACGATGAGCAACTATAACATCACAGGATAAAGTCAATTAATCCCCCGACAAGACAGATTTCATCAGAAGTTTTGCGCTCAAACGGGGATTATCATTGTGTTGAAAGATTCATCTGGAGCTTGGAGAGCACAGGAATGAAACTTGAAACTTTTTGAAGAGTAATTTTCAATCAATGTCCGCTTGGAACAGCTCATATAGCTGCTCGGTAAATTGGACCGAACTGATATTAATTTTGCATGAGTATCCAATTGTAACGTCGCTCGAGCGACGAATTAAAAAATTCATTAGTTCTACAGCATCAGTGGCAGGTTTGAGCATTCACGAGAGAACGAACCTGTGCAGCGGTTGTTATCATGAAATAAAAATTAGATTCTGAATCGATTCCCGACGCGTCCCGACGCACGGACGATAAAAATTGCCAATTACCGCGTGCTCGTTTGAACAAACATTGAATAAATTCGGGCTCTGGCCGAATAAGCCCCCTCATCAACAACGAATTGAGCAGCAATTTCTGAATCATTGATTCCGAGGCGACTTTGCTTATTCAGGATACGTCCTATACATAGGCAAATCCCGTAGAATAAATAACGGGCAAGTTCGCGTGGTACCAACGGCCCAAACTCCTAAGAACAAATTCATTAGTCAAATCCGCGGCCAAGCCGGAATCAAATCTAATCCGATTCGAATCCCAAAGAGCGACCGATAAATTTATCGGCAGCGTTTGAAATTCAATAAGCCGAACCGGCGGGAGCTGGTGTATCCAGTCGAAAATATCATTTTGATATTTCATTCATGATTCCGTAAATCTGGATAGCTGATCGCGCGCGCGCGCGAGAGAGAGAGAGAGAGAGAGAGAGAGTCCCGATCGATATACGGCGGGCATTCACTCGCAGCTCGCCCCGATAAATTCGCGTATTTGCGCAATTTGAAACTCCTTCCGCGAACTTCGTATGTCAGCATTATTCCGCACGATGAAAGGGCCATTTGAGGCGCGCGCGCGGCCTGCGCAATTTATCGCCGCGCCGTTTATCAATATTTTATTCAGCCGCGGAAACGCTCTCGCCAGATATAGCGTTAGCCCGTTCTACGCTCCATTCAAGCGACGCCCGGCCAACCAAATTTTCACTCTCTTTTTATCGCCCGGGTATGTATATATATGTATGTATACGTAGTATACGCGGGACTCTTCCTTCCGCGAGCGCGCGCGCCCACACACGTACACGCACACCCTTTTCCTCGGGGCTGGCTTTGTTTCCTTTTTTCGTCGCTGGCTGCGCGTTTGTTTTGTTCCGGTTCCGCTGCTGCTGGCTCTCTATCTCCGGCCGTATATAGCGTCGGCAGAGGTGTTTTTACTCCGAATTATTTAGTTGTTTCGAATAGACTTTTTAGTTTGCGAGCGCGTGAGCGAGCGAGAAGGAGAGACAGAGCGAAGTTTCGAGTGTCGAGTAATTCCAACTGAAAACGATACTCTCCGGCAATCGATGTGTTTGGTTCAGGAGAAAGGATTATATTCACGTTCGAAATCTTTCGGTATATTGAAATAATTCCCAATTTGTATTGTCCATACAAATTGGTTGGATTTCGTGAGATATATCATCACTCGATTTATCGATTTCCATCTCGACCGTCGCGAAAAATTATTGTTTCTCATTAGTTTCTGACAATGTCGGAATTACACATCGTTTGCTTTCACTTTGATTTTTTTCTCCTTTGCTGGGGAATCTCCCGGGACGTCATTGAAAATTAACGGGCCGTTCGATTACAAAAAAGGAAAGAAAAAAGAAAATTAACTGTAAGCCGTGAATCAGAGAAATTCCCATCATAAAGTATATCGATGCGACGGTATTTCAATCTAGCAATTATCGACTGGCTGTATCTGTATAACCCTCTGCTTCCACGGAGAAATGTCTCCATCCTGTGTAATTCCCCGCCCTCCCCATAATTGTTAATACGCCTTTGCGCAACCTCCCTCGCAGCCTCCTTTGTCCCCTCGGCCTCAATATATCTTTCTTTATTTCTCTCTCTCTCTCCCTCTTTCTCTCCCCCTCCGTATCTCTGCCTCTCGACCACTTTCTTCCTGGGCAGGATCCCTTTCGGAATTCCGTGGCGAGAAAGGAAAGCCGTCGAGTTTTTCGGTGGAAAGTGTAGGCTCGTGCTTTAGCCGGTGAGCAAAAGCGGGTACCAGCAGCAGCAGCAGCAGCAGCAGCAGCAGCACGTGGAATATCGCATACTAGCTAAGCGGGGACGGGGCCAAAATTACGAGCTCGCGCACCTTCCGCCGGAATTGGCGAGGGTGCGGCCGCGCCCCGACTTTCGCCTTTTCCGCACAGTCCGCCTGCGTGATTTAGCGGCGCGCGGGCGCGCGAGCGAGCCAGGCCAGGGGGAGCTGCGACTTTTCTTCGATCGCATATCTTTTTCATTCGCGTCCGCTAAAATCTAGCCAGATACGGGCTTTTTTTAGCTTGCAAAGAGAGAAAGAGCAAGTGGGTGGGCGGGAGCTTACTGCTCCTTTGATATGGAACGGATTCGCTGGATGAACAGGGAGAAAGAGAGAGTGAGAGACAGAGGGGAGGGAGCGAGCGAGGGAGGGCTGGAGTAAAAAGTCCCTCAGCTATTGGCTTACGCGCGTTTCTCTCCCAGCAGAGAGCCCGGACTCCGTATGATTAAGACTTCAATATTCGGTAAGACCTTTTCACCGACTGCAGACGATCTTGCCTCTCGCTCTTTTTCTCTTTCGCTCCCTCACACTCCTCTTCCCCCGCCCCGCCCCCGCCTCGATCTTTTGGTTGAGATTCCTTTCGATACGCGGATATATGGATATGGGAGAGAGAAGCGCACGCCCGCTCAATAAATATTGCAATAAAATTGCAGATTGACTCTCTTTTTTCGCCTTTGAGCTGATACAATTCGACGCTCTCTTATCGAACGTATCTGCAGTCGTATCTCAAATATCATACGGAATTTTTGAGTTCCGCATTCGAATCCTCTTTGTCGTAGCACTCAATTCCGAATATTATGTTATACCGGTATGAAGTTTGTCATAAACTCATTCAACATGTAGTCTGCGTCTCAATTTTGGCATTTTATTAATTCACATTTACATTTATTTGATAATGATGATGTATTATTACGCGATGATTTCCAACGTAACCCTAGTAAATCTTCAAGTGAAATTTTCCACTTGAAAAATATATAACCTCCGAATTCGATGGCAACAATTGTTTTTGATGAAGATGTCATTCCGATAAAATAACTTCAATTTTATTCTCACTCTCTAAAAGAAATTGTATGAATAAACAATTTTAAGAAATATCGATTGAAACAAGTAAATTAATTACTTGCCAGCTCTAAAATGCAGCTCTATCTACTTGAAGATAGGTTGAAATATGAATGTAGTATGAATTTCAATCCATCTAATGTTGAAATGCTTCGACCCATTGGTAAGCCAACTATATGAAAATAGTTGAATATAGTAAATCACATGTTCCATCTATCTTTTACAAATGAAGAAATAAACATAGTGCATGATAAAGATTCTATATTCTAGTATAAATGGACACTATATATGCGTGTATATACATTACTGGTTGAAGAGGTTCAGAATATAAACGTATTGATCACTATATGAGCAAAAAACCCTTTGCAGGAGCTATTCGTTCAAATGTGCATTCTTTTTGTATGGATTCACGAAAGCACGAGATTTTTTCGCATTCATATAATATTCAAAGAAATTTTATTTTCAAAGAAATTCAAGAGCTTGCGTGTTCAAATCAAAACCTGGGCATGATTCTTTTTCTTTTTCTCAAGTTTGCTGGTAAATGAAATTTCTTTGAAAATAGTTTGAACGTGGAAAAATCTTGTGCGTGTGCGAATTTGTTTAAAAGGAACGCATATACGCACGAGTAGCTCTTATAACGAATGCACTTTTTCCATGCAAAACAATCATAATGCAACTCATCAACTTTATCACTGTAGTGCAGTGAAAAATCCGGCAATAAATAAAAGAAGGCCTTATCGATTAATCACGAATCTCGAAAGATAACTTTGTATCGGGGATTCACAATTGCAAGTGCATTGAAACTTCAATATATATCAGTTCTAGCTATCAGTTCTGAAAAATAGAAGTGATAATGGGGAGTCTGACGATTGACAATCCATGTGCAGACGGGAAAGTCCGTATCGGTAACAAACTACGTAGATTGAGCTCCGAGTCGATTATCTCGCACGAATAGAACATAATCAAGGAGGAGTACAGTGTAATTGTCCTTGCCCCACTCGATGGCTCTCCACTCGCGAATCTATTCATATCGCGCGAGTCGAGCCGGCGGGCGGCGGCGTCTGGCAGAGAAAAATCAAGTCCTAGATACTCTCATAAAACTAGGGAGAAAGCAGGGAAGCGGAAATCTCGGCCAAACAATGGGCCGGGCCGGGCCGGGCCGGAGTCTGCGTCTCGCTCGAGCTCCGAATGATATTTACCGACGAGCTCCAACTTGGCTCGGCATTCAAAGTCAAAAACTCAATCACACGCTCATTGAGCCCGGCCGATTACCGTCGCCGCGTTGCTCGGGCTGCCCCTGCACACCAGCTCCCTCCCTCTGCCTCTCTCTGTCTCTCGCGCCAACGATCCATTCAACTCGTCCGCTCCCATTTGCCGCAATTCAGAAAACACTCGGCCAACTTCGGCCCGTCGAATCTCGAGAGGCCAAGTCGCGCCCGATTGAATTATCTCCCTCCCCGCGCGCGCGCGAGCCCACTAACAACCGCGAAAACCCGCATAAGTACTTAATAAGATTCGCAGGCGCGCTCGCGGCACGTGGAGGGGGGCTCACGAGTGTGTACACGCGCGGGGCCGCTTTATTTCGGGAGTCGCGGCGCGTCAATTAATGATGAGCCTGAGCTGGCGCTCGATTCCCGGCTCTATCAATGATGCAAGTGTTGGGCGCGCGCGTCTGACGCCGGCGCAATTTGCGCGGGACACCCGCTCGATAAGATTCGGTTGCCGTGCACCGTCTGCTTTGTAATCAATCCCTCGTCCTCTAGCTCTGTCTCTGTCTCTCTGGAGAGGGAGCTTTTCTTCCCGGCAGCGCAGCTTTTCGCTCGCTTTCACCCCTTGATGCCCCCACCCACCCCCACACGACAATGACGCGCTTCCTTATGCATGAAAGGACTTCCTAATAATTTGTATGGCTATTATTTCTGCCCGTGATTTAATGGCCGCGAACGAGAAGAGATTTGCATGTAATTGTGCGCCCGCGAGCCTAACCCCCCGATATCTTTTTGATGAATGTATAGGTACGCGCGTACGTATATATATATACGTATAGGCCCTCGTTATATTCGCGAAGAGACGGAAGGGATCCATTATCGTATCGTCGTTATTTGCCGACTCTTCATCTTTTATACTCCGCGCCCGGCTCGTTTCTTCACGGAGTATCCACCGAAAGCTGTTTTTACCGAGTTTAATCGCGCGGATGAGCTTTCGATTTACGAGCAACCGATTGACTCCTCAGCTGCAGCTGCGAGAGAGAGTCTAAAGAAATGTCGTGAACTCGTATGTCACGCGCATCCCGCTCATGTTTTATTTATCGCGACCGAGAGATGAGAAGTATATGGTGGTGAGGAATCGTGGCGAGGATTTCGAATCGCAGCCTGAATTGCAGCAACTTCATTAATTCGTTCGACGGATTATATAAATTATGTATTTAGTTGACGCATCATTGTGTGTATATATATACACTTGGCGTAAGTAGATCCGATTAGCGATATCATTGATAAAACGAGCTGATGATCAAATTCTGCTTGTGTAGAGATTCAACTTGACGTATTAAAGAAACGAGATCAACAGACTCTAACATTTCTCCCGACTTCAAACAGACAAGTTTCCCTTGATCGCTTCGTTACCGCACCGAAATTGCACTCTTTGATAAAAGTGCTAAGTCTAGCGCTTTTTCACCTCTCATCGCAGTTCCCAACCAAGTCCAACGTAATTACTTACGGTTCAATTTGTCTCTGAGCCTCGAAAATTTGCGGGAAATCTCTTGGACACTCCACTTTGAGAAAGTTTTTCGATTCGCCGGTCGATTTGTAAGACCGATTGCCGTTTTAATTCCACAAGTCTTGCGGACGACGCGCGTACTAAAAATCTATTCACGAAACGAGAAAACAATTCAGCCGATGTTTGAGGGACCAAAGCATCAACACGCTCGTCATATCATATTGCCGTATTTTGACGTTGATACACCACGACGCGTATATACATTGGGCAAATGTTTGGACAGGGTTGAGGGGCAGAAAAAAAAATCACCAGTCGCGAGCTGTGAGAGCAAAAATTTTTTCCTCCGAGCGTTTAATGGCCCAGGAGAAATGAGATGGTGAATTATAGCCGCGCACTAAATTGAGGGTGAATTATAATGAACGGCAAAGCCGCGGAGACAGTGTCTGCGCGCGGGCCACGACTATTTTTACGCATTTTGGTCATTAAAATGTTTCCGATCCATCCGAGATCGAAGTCAAAAATAAATCGCGCGCGCGCAGTAATGCGGGCTCATAACTTAAGCGTTGACTATTCGACGAGAGATTAGCCGGGAAGTCTGGGCGGCTAACCCTGCTTGTGCGCTCGCGCGCTGGCGAACAAAAAAGCAACAGCTACAGCCATACGGAACGAGAGAAGGAGCGAGCGAGGCAAAGTAGAGAGATCAGGCCTGTGCTTTATTACCATTGAGTGCAAGCTGCATTCGTGTCCCTCTCTCCCTCTCTCTGTCTCTCTCTCTCTCTTCGGGTCGGAAATTAACGAAAAAACAAAGGCAAGAAAAAAAGAAACAAGCGCGACAGCGGCAGCAGAAGCAGCAGTGCCAGAGAAGAGAGTCTGGCAAGAAACAAACGCGCAGCGAGCGCTGGAGTTCTTTGAGTATCCGCTACAAATCCCGAGGCATCCTGTTCTTATTTTAGCTAACGAAAGATGAAGGGAAAGAGCAGCAGCAGCAGCAGCAGCAGTCCGAGGCTGCGAGATAGAGAGGCAGAGAAGAGCGAGAGGCAGAGAGGGAGAGAGAGAAAAGTGTCACGCAGTAGAGGCCTGTCTTACCGACCTTGGGGGTGCGGAGAGATTTAGTGCGAAAAGTGGGCAAAACGAGGAGTTTCGTCGAAAAAGCGAGCGAGGGAGACATCACGCAGCGGATAAAGCTGTGTAAGAGAGCGAGTGAGCGAGTGAGCGAGCGAGCGAAAGAGTCGGGATGAAGAAACGAGAGGAGATTAAGTTTTCGAGGGAGACCAAAATTAAATCCATTGTGCGAGGGAGGACAGATAGGGAGCTATACATATACGCCGAACAAGAGGAATGGCGGCCGATTGGCGACAGCTGCACCGGCGGCCCAGGGAAATAGAGTGGGAGTAGTCGCGCGCTCGCGAGCCGCCTCTAAGCCGATCGGCGAAAATCCGGGCGTCGCTCTCTAAGTGCTGCAGCCGCCCTTTATGCTCCCGCGCGCCGCTTTTCCGCCGGCTGCACAGCTCGCGCGCGCGAGCCCAGTCATGAGGGCCAAGTGCCCTATAGGCAGGACAGGTGCCCTAGCTCGAATATTTATGTAAATACGGGATCGTTCTTTTATGCAAGCGCCGGCCCCGCTGGACTCGACCGGGTCCTCCGGCTTACGTCGACCCGGCAGCCCCTCGACGACCCGATCCCATTGTTTGCTCCGCTAATGATTCCATTAGTTCCGCTCGTCGCCCGCCTCGAGTTTGACGGGTGTCGCGTGATATGCCCCGTTCTCACACACAATCGATCGCGGATCGAGTATTGGCGATGACGCGAGGACCGGAGCAACGAGCGAGAGTATATAGAGGCGACGATGAAGAATCCGCATCTTCGAATTTGCTCGAGCTCGTCCTCGTGATGATCTAATGAATATTAAGCAGCTTGCCGCGCGAGTTGTCCCAAGCAACGCGCGCGCGCGCGCTACATCGAATAAGGCTAATACGATACGCGAGTGCACACATCCCCGCGAGCTCATCACCATTCAAATTTATTCAAATTTATCAGCTGTAGCAATGGGCACGTTACGCAATTACGCGAGCCGGGTAGGAAGCTCACTTTTATTACTCGGAAAAGATTAACAAGGTACTTTTGTAATTAAGCATGAAATATGTAGTGCGCCCCGCGCGGCCCACAGCACTGCACACACAGCCATTTCAAAGCCGTTATAATCATTACGCGGTATTGTTCCGCTACCTGCAGCAGTCCCTTTGTGCATTTGCGCATTCGCGGAGCCTCTCTAGCTCCCTCTCTGCCTCTTCGCCATGTTCATTCTCCGACCGCGGAAGTGCGGGATCATTCTGCGTGTCTGGAAAATCTGAAAAAGTCATTTTGCGCTCGCGAGTATATCTATTGTCGCGCGGGATTCTCCCCGCCGCGGTAAACACACTTACGCGGCTCTCCTTTTTGTCCGGCCATGGCAGCTCGTGCGCGCTTTGATACCGGGGATTAAAGACTCCGCGCGCTTTCTTCGAGTGCTTTGGCCTCGAGATACGTGGTTTTACTAAATAAAGATTCTTACATAGAGATCTCCCTTTTTTTCGGCCATTGTATAATGGCCGCGCGCACCGGCTCAGCGTCGAAAGCACTTACACAATGGATATTTTTGACTTTCCTAACTTTTTTCTTCCTCAGCCCGCACGAGCGACGGGCGCTTGTTCCTCGCCGGATTAGAATGGATATAGAGGCTTTGGGCATAATGCGAACGGTTAAAAAAGCCAACTCCCTCATTGTCGAACGAGCGTGTAATTTTAAATATTGAAGGGTGACTCACGTCCGAGCTGATCCGCTGGATTTTGATATCGAGTTTCCCCCTCCCGCGACTGTTTGGTGTGTCTCGTCGTCCATCAACAAACAATTTACGGTCGGAATTACTCGCGCCCAGTCGTTCTCCCAGCCTGAAATAGATTTCCAATTTATCATCCGGAACTTTCATGCGTCCAATAAACGTGGGAATTTCGAGCCGATGCTGGATTTTCCTTTCCGTGGCAATTAATAATAAAAAAAAAAAATAATTATCCCGGCGTATCTCGGCCGCGGCAACGTAAAATATGTCCATATAAATTCTATCTAGATCTATAAAATTGAGGTGCAATTTTAAAGCAACTCCCGCGCCAACCCCCTGCGTGCCGGTGACGCATAATATAGATGCGTCATAATGCACTTGCACCACGCTTCTTTTTTCTTTTTCAACCCCTGTATATGCGTCACGTGCATGGAAGAGGTTAATTAATAATAGCGCATTCTATCGGAAAAATTGAATACGATATATACAGAGTGTAATATATCGTGACGTAAAGTTTTTCACTTATTGCTTTACCCTCGCCCACGCCTACCTGTTATTTTGCAAGACAATACATAATCGATCCTGATTAAGAACAAATTCATTGATTCATCAATCATGGATAAATTTATAAACGACCGATCATGTGATAAAAATGTAATCACTGCAGTTTGGGAAAATTTAAATGAAATGTATTGGCGATTTCGATATTCTGCTCGATTCGCAAATTTTCAATACAGAATAACGAAAAATATCTGTATACTTATATATCTCGTCTCTCATATTGAAAACTCCTTTGCCCTTCAATCTCGGAATTGTTTTGATCGTATATAATTTAAATTACACAAAGGCCTGCACTTCGCGGGCAGCAAGCGCTGAATATTTAATATCGCATTTTAATGCCCGCGGGGCTATCGGATTTCGAAATCGGCACAGAATCGGCTCACCTCGCTTTACATTTCAAATAAGAACGATCGGAATAATTCAGAAAGAAGCTGCAGCGCGCAGATCGCTATCGGCCCTATCGCGAGTACAGTGCATAAAGAATGCGCGGCGTGTTCGAACTCGCGAAACAAGAACATTACTCTTGCCACCTCAAAGACGCCAGAGTTCCCTCTCTCTCTCTCTCCCCTCTCTCTCTTCTCTTCTCTTCTCTGCGGTCGACGCGGCGGCGGAGAGAAACACGCACGCTCCTATATATGCATTCATGCATACGTGCGTTTATTGCGCGCATTGCCGAGAGCACGCGAAAATAGCGCCTCTCGCGCGCGCGCGCCCGCTCATTAAGCGGCTCGGCGTCGGCGCCGAATTCCCCGGATTCCGCAACTTGAATTTCATAATTTATCCATATATACAGAGTCCCGAGGGTCTCGAAAAATGACGAGGAGCGCGCGACTCGCCGATTGCCTCCCCGCGATACTTGGCTGGAGGGAAATATACAGATATATCGACGGGGAGTTTGCTCGGCTGGCGATTTCTCGGTGCTTTGTGCCGGCGCGCGCGCGCTGCCCTTATCAATTAATCCGGGCTCGGGTCGAATCGGTTGCGCGAGAGAGCGGGGGGCGGCCCGCAGAGAAACGTACGCGCGCTCGTTATTCGTGCCGACAATGAGCTGCCCGAGGGGGAAAAGCGAGGACGGGCTTAAAAAACGAGCCCTCCCGAATCGATACGCGCAACCTCCGGAGCTCTGGAAGGAGGCGGGATGGAAAGCGAGACGCCCCGCCGGTCAATTCATCTGACCCCCCCGGCGGCGAGTGAAACTTCACCTGTGTGTGCGTCGGTTCGCCGCGAGTCGCCCGTCTGTGTGTGCCCGCGCGTCTGCGTGCGTACTCGTTCTTTTTGCCCGAGAGCAGCGATGTTCGCAAAGTAAGTTGGGCGACCGGGGGCGCACGCGCGTAAAGGGACATGAAGAGCCGAGCCACTGAAGCATGTCCGCCGCGACGAGCAAAAAAACCGAATTGTTTCGTGATGTAAGCCGTGGCATCGATCGCCACCGCGCCCCGGCCGCGGTGTATGTCTTCCGGACTGGCCGCGCGAGCCAAGAGGGATCAACTCGACCGCCCAATTCTTATGCTTGTATATGCGTTTTCGTATGGTCGTCGTCGTCGACGAGCGAACCGACCAGCGACTTATTCGTATGTACACGCTTCTGTAACCGTGACATCGCACCGACATGGTTTTTTCCCCTCGCTGTTCCGGGGGTGGGAAGTTTGGACCTCGGGGCGAGTGTATGTTTGTGCGGGTAAACTCAAGAGTCGAGGAAACGGGCAAGTCTGGCCGGAAGGTGATTGAGAAGTTGAGCTGTAGCTTCGCCGTTACTGCTGCAACGAAAATATTTTCATTAATATGTCGTTGAATTTCTACAAGTGATCTCTCGCATTCCTTACGTGTCCCTTCCGTTCATTATATAATGAGCATTTTATTTCACTACTGAGTATCGGTGCGAATCCGAAGTAGTGGTAGTAGTGGTTCGAGGCAATAAGCGGATTTTCGTGATCCCGGAGTTTGGGGAAAGGTCGCGAGCTTCTAAAACGATATACGTAACAAGATAAAATGGATTTTCCCGTATTTAACGGATCAGTGATCTGTTAATCTCATTTCAGAAAAAGTTTCACAACTTAATTAAACTCTCCACCCTTATATACTTATACCTCCGGAGCCATGCTCGCAAGCTCAGAGGATAATTATCGTAAGATGTTCGTGTAACGTTTTCAAATGATTATTGCACCGCTGTCTCTGTGCGAGAAAATTTACGGACGGAAAAAGTTTTCTCCTTTTTATTTTTTCGTTTTTAATGTGCTCTGGATTATCGTTAGAAGCCCTGTTGTGGTTTACAGCAGTTAAAGTAGTTTTCTGGGCCATTTACCAAGTGCGCAAACTGAAACACAATTTGTCTAGCACTCCGAATAAAATGGTGCATTCATGCACCATCCAGGCCAGAATAGCAGGTAAAAAGAGCTTGATGATGGCCGTCGCTTGAATAAGTAACAAAAGCTAGAGACGGGGAGAATTGCGCGACGCGGGAAAATAGCAATTCTCATGAAGAGGGAGAGTTTTTAAGGAAATGAGGGATAATGACGTTGCAATTTTTATAATTGACACACGTGCATACGGCTCGGGATCGAAGAGACTCCGTGGAATTATCCCCTCGTCTATAGAACGATGCGTAGGGCACATGGTGTACAATACGCTCACATCCATCGGAACGTCGGCAATCATTTCTGCTTCGGTTGTTATTACGAACGTTGGGAACTATATTCGAATGCAGTTGTTTGGTTCGTCCACCGCATTGCGACTTGTTTCAAAACATAAAAATGTATTTTTCCATTCGCCGCGCGTACTCGCGCTCGGATTCTGTTTTGCAACCGAGTGCGAAACGTGACTTTTTCCTAGCGCCCATATAATTAGCAGCGCACAATGGCCGAGAAGAGTAACTATATTCGGCGGAGGAAGTAAACGAAATGAAACTGCGACGATTCCATCATTGTCGCGCGCGCGGCCTAACGAGATACGCTATATTTCATTAAAAGTTTACCGCCAGTAACACTCTCGGCGTGTCGCGCTCGTTCCCCAGCCCCCGTACAGCCGGTCTCCACTTTATTATCCTCGTGTGAGCGAGCGATCCGGTTCGTTTTTCCGCCATTCGGCGCGAGCAACTATTCCCCGCGCTCGCCGAGGAAAAAAAAGAGGAGAGAGAGGAAAAAAAGCCGCGCCAGCACGGCACAGAGGTCGTTTGCAGCGGCGCGTCTTTTAATTACCGGCTCGCGCGTCGCCGAACTCGACAACGGGGCGACTGGTTGGAAGAGGGGGGGTCAATCATAAAATTCGCCGGGCCGATTGTTTGCTCTCGCGCGGCCGAATCAATACACGCGAAGTCGCGGCGAATCCAATTTTCGCGGGTGCAATAATCAAAGTGCGGTCGTATCTGCTCGCGCTTTGTGCGCGCGCGCGTGATACGAGCGAGAGCTACACAGCCAGAGCGAGAGAGAGAGAAAGGGAGATGAGGGATGGTGGTGAGGAGGAGGAGGGGGGGGCATCGATCGCAGCACGCCACTGAGAGCCGCTACACACGGGCTCGCGATTATGTGCGAAGCGTTAAATATCTCGGGGCATAATCCGCGCCGTAAAAGTAATATACACGGATGTATATCGGGCGGCGCGTGGGTGCGCGCGCGGGCTATAACTGTATACAAGCGGCCGACGTATACAATCGGCCTCCCCCCCCCCCCGGCCCACCAACCTCCGCGGCTTTATATATTCTAGGTGCACGCGCCAGCCGGAGTAGCGATACACGTGTAATGCCCTCGATCGATGCGATGTTAAAAAGCCCCGATAGAGCCGTGCTCGCGCCCCAGCTCGGATATTATTATTTTTCGGACTGCAGCCGAGGTAGTCGTTGTACAACGTGTTGTACAGTGTGTGTGTGTCGGTGCGTGTATCTATACGAGGCCGCGATCACCGGCTGCAATTGATATTCGACCGAGCCAAAGTGATTTTCGAGCTGACGATGTTGCCGATGCCGATGATGGCTTTATGCTAAGTGCGGACGATTTTAATAATGGCCCGATCGCTATATTGAAGTGAATTTAACGTCGTTCCGAGGAAATATCCACGAATTGATTCTACGCACGGGATTTATACGACCGGTATTCAGCGATGGCTCGAATCGACGACTTGTTTCGTTTTAAGTGTGAGGATCAGTGTCGATCGACCATTGCCCGCGTAATCTCAACTTTCCCTCCTATTTAGCTTCGCGAATCGTGGACGCATTGCTCGCGTATCGCACCCGAGTTAGAAACAACTCTAGCTATAGTTCCGACTTACAAATTTTTCAAAACAAAAATGTGAGCGTGTAATGATGCTGCAGCTTGTTTGAGCGCGCGGCACAAGTTATTCATAATTGAGCTACTCAGCATTCGCCTGATTCGAATGACTTATAAACTCCAACTAAGCCAATTTAGACCATCCTCTTGTTCTGCGATAAGACACGTGACGTCGTTACGAGAGAAATTTCTGCTGTTTAACTTAATCAACCACGAAATCCCACTTCCAGGCTAACTAGATTTTCCCGGCGTAATTGCGAGGCGTAACGAGATTATATGAAACTCGCATTTTCCAAACAGGATAATCAAACTTGGACAATAATTCAATCTATTGTGGATATAACGTGTACATATGTATGCGCGCGTACGCGTGTATTTTTTTTCCCTTCGATTCTCGTTGCCGGTTCGCTTTGTTACACTTTCCACGCGGCACACCTTCCCCTCGCAATTATTGGTCCACACAATGATTTCGTAGCAGATGTCAAGAACTTGCTCGGAATGCCCAATGCGCCACGGCTCACTCGCATATCTGAATAATGGAGGGTGCGCGCTGTTATAAGCGATCGAACCGAGCCGGCGGGTCTCGCGTGAGTGTGCGCGCCGCGCAAAGCTGGACTACCTGCCTATCAATAATTAGTGCAATTGTCAGCCGTCGCGTATGTGCCCCTCAAATTCACCGGATAATATTATGCAAATAATTTATAAATCAGGCTAAATGTGCTCCGATGAACTCGACGATCCGCGCAGTTCGAACCCGCAAAAATCAGAATAAGAGACGAGCGGAGAAATTTCGTTATGAATATAAATTTATTAAATTAATACGAGTTTCGGAACGCTTCGAGTCAATTTTTCATCCGCTTGGAACCTGACCAGGGATCGTCATTCTGGAATGAGAGATTTTTGTCGGTTCGTGTTATTGTTTGAATTAGGGACAATCAGATGCAACGGGTGTAATGAGCACCACAGTACTCGCGGATGGCTTAATAACAACTAAGCTTAGTGACCCATTAAAAGAGATGCGTTTAATGCTGCGCGACGGTCATTTCACTTAAATTTCCCGCGTTCTGAATGCATTTGCATATGAATTTTTGCCCCAACAAGTTTATCCGTTCCGCGAATAACGCAAGATTGCGAAATCGTATTTTTGTGCGGCAACCGCTCGACGGCCCACGTTTTGATACAGCTTGCGAAGCATTGTTTGTTAATTTTCCCGTGCACTCGAACCTAGATTCAAATTAGGCTATCGCTCATTTGCGCGGCTGAAAGAATAGGGGCACATGGCCCATTAGACAAATCGACGTGTCAGGATACAAAGCTGCCAACGGAATGTTGCTAATAAAACGAATCACGGCAATGAGTCACACGATCCTGCAAATAATTCATAGTATCGAGTTATTTGCGTGCACGAGAAACCTGAATGTACATAGTTGTATATAAACAAGCTGCAAACGCGGCTGTAAAGACTCCGCGTCAACTCTCGCCGGATCTGGACTTGATGCGGCAGAAGAATATTTATAATAACTTTTTCACCACTTCTTCATATCTCATTAACGCAGAACTTTTTTATCCCTCTCCCCCTCCTCCCCCCGGTTGAAGTTTGAATGGGCAGTTTATCTTGCTCATCGTACTGTGCCGTCGGCGAATTATTTGTCTGCATTTTATAGCCAGTCCCACTCGCGGAGAGTCTTTACTGCCTCTCCATAGCCCTAGAGTAAGCGTTTTAAATGCTTGTGTGAACTTTATATATGTTCTCGATAAAATTACAGTCCAAGTATGCAGTTCGAATGTGCTCGTGGAGGTGAGTGCGCTTTTCCATAAATCAAACGAGCAACCGACCAATCGGACGACACTCGGGTGACGCAAGACTCGAGATACTCGCCCTATCGAACCGAATCGAGAATCAAAATCACAACACTCGAGCGGCGAACGACAAAGCGGGCCGCGCGACATCGACGAGAAGACGCTCGAAATAAAGGTCGAAGCGCGGACGCGAGGCAATCCATCAGAGGTAGATCGGAAAAATCTCGTTGGGGAAGCTCCGCGCGCGCGCGCAACAATCACAATGAGCCGGGAATGTCGGCTGCGCGCACCGCGCATTACACGGGCCGCGCAATTGAAAAATGCGAGAGAGTCGCGCGCATTGTGTCGTGCGCTGCGCATTTGGTGCACAGCCTTCCGCGACATCAAAGTCAAACTGACTCGAAGAAAAGTGATTACTTTTGTCATCCGTCCGGAGCGCGCGCGCACGCGCCAGCGGCTGCCGACAAAGAGCCGCGGGGGAAAAAGCCGGTGCGCCGTGGGACACGCGCGCGCAGTTTAGCCCTCGCGGATCTCGAGAGCCGCTCGACAAAAGCTGCGCGCGCGCGGCTCTCGGCTCCGGATAATCGATGTCGCTAATCGCGTCCTCTTCCCGGATCACGAGCAGCTCGCGCCGGAATTGTTTGCGCGCGAGCTGCGGCTCTTGCGACACGCGGGGGGACGTGGCTCGTGGAACACGAGTTCGAATTGCTGCCCCTCCGGCGCGTTTAATCGCGTGCGCCCGCTCTAATGAAGACCGCCGCACGTCAGGACTCGCGCCATTGTCGCGCACGTCTCTCCATTATTTTTCGCCCCGTTATTAAAAAGTCCCTCGCGCGCGCGCGAGCGGCTCCGACGACGAGCCCATTGTGCGGGACAGCTCGGCAGGGGGAGCGCATTCCTAATTTGCGGATGATCGCGCCCCCCCGCACCCGACCAAGACTCACGACCAGTTGATGGGTCGCCCCTCCGGTGTATACGTGTAACAAAGATCCGAGAGAGAGAGACGATCCTCTATACCGCGGGCAACTCTTGTTTTGACTGCCACTTTTTCGAGCTGGACGCGCCAGCAACGCTGATGGGGCGAGGACAATGTCCCCGAGGAAAACTCCTCCTCCTCCTTCTGCCGTCTCTTTCTCTTCTCCCGTGTTTGGCCAAATGATAATCTCTCAGCTTTGCTTCGCGAGATCAAAAACTCCCTCTCCCGACAACGGCCGCTGTTCCGACGACTTCTACTTTCCACCCCCGATCGCGAGTTGAATTCGCATAGTTTGCCCGATCAACTTGCCTGATTATCCGCGAAATAATCATTACACTTTCAATACCGTCGGGCACCCGACTAATCTCTCTGTGGACTCGTCGACTTTGCTCGAACGGATCGAACGGGGACCACCATTGTGCGCGGATTCAACATTGAGAGAGGTGCGCTGTGGCTGGTCGACGTGTATACATATATAGCACGTATCGATCGAGTTGTAGTTCATTCTATATAGACTCGCGTTTCAATACGCGATAAAGAGGAGGCGCGAACGCGCGGCGGAAAAGCCCGCGTCACCGAGAAACATTTGTCGAGCTCGAGAGTTAATACGATCCCCGGGAAAATTATCTCGTCACTCACGGTCCTGTGTGTAGTTAGGGCTCGAGCCAGATATAATTAGTCAGAAGGCCGCAATTTAGCCGCGACAAAGCCGTGGGTGGATAAATATTTCCTCGCGCGAGGAGGGCGACCCTTTCGATAACGCTGATGATAAGGAGAGCAAACGAGCCGCTGAAAAATATTCATGAAGCGGTGGCGCGGCGGGATGCAGGCAGAAGGGTCGCGCAGCGGCAGCAGCAGGGTCGCGCCGAGGGGTCGCCGCTCGCCCGGGGCTAGCTCTCGTGGTCTGGCGCCTCTCGCGCGCGTTAGCTAATGGTTATAGCTGCATCGCGTGCAATCCCATTAGCATCGATGCAATTTACCCGATCTATCACACCCTATTAAGTGGTTCGCTTTCGAGCCGCCGCCGGCTTACGCGCGCGCGCGCCCACTCCTCTGTGTGCCGTTCGCGCCTCGATCGAACCGCGCCGAGCTCGAGCTCCGCTCCGGCTCTCCGCCAAAGCTCCGGCCGGCCTCGATTTACCTACCCGGCTCCCTATATATTACGCGTTATTAACCTTTCAGCAGTCGCCAAAAACTCCAGGTGCGTGCGAGCTGCGCGTTATTGTTATGGGCTTTTTCGCCTCAACCTCCATATTCGCTCTGGCTGCACGCTTATTAAACGATGCAAATACTCGAAATTTAGAGTCCCGACAATGCAGTTCCGTACGGATTCCCGGCTCAATTTTTACGTCCAATTGTTGTTGGTAAAAGTCTATAGGAAGAGATAATACAACAAACATGTTTTCGCCTAGCGCTCGTTCTAACTTGCGAGGAAGGCGACCTGTATTTCACTTACTATTCTTTCGACCCTCACCTTATGATCCGAGAGCCACAGTTAGGCAACAGTCTTTATACATAAGAGTATATTAGGATAAGAGGCTCCAAACGCCAGTTTTTTTTGCACGATACTTCATACGACCTCATGCTGTGAAAGCAGAATCGTCAATCCCAAACATCTTTTAGGGTTATTACAAGTTATCAAGCCTTGCGGTGAAAACTGCACGAAAGTAAAATTTTCCTGTGGTTCACAGTGGAATTTTCCACTGTGATACTATTCACGTGAATTTCATGAGATTTAATAATTCAGCTGTTTACCGTAAAGTTACGATAAGTCCGGTAAACATTCCCTCCAAGTGTATTCTTGTGAAAAGTTGAACTATCAAATCTTCTGAAACTCGAGCGAATATCGACTGGTGTTACGGTGAAATTTCGCCGCAACGAGAGTGTGGGCTTTGATAAAGGTAGAGAGATAAATTCGAAAATGAAGATGATTGAGAAAGTCGATTTGAATGGGGCGAGTGCCGATGCTTTCATCCGGACAACTGCGGATGAAAAATTGCGCGAAATATCAATTCATTATTCCACGCCGAGCTCGCGCAAGAACAATTTGAGACATTCCAAGCGGGATAACTCATTGGACTCGCGGCCCGCGCAGGCGGCCTCCGTTCGTTTCGCCGAGCTTTGGATTCGGTCCAAGGTGGATAAATATTACACGCTCTCTACATCACATCCGGGACTGGCTGCGCGGCGCTCATGATTGCCGCGGACCGCTCTGCCGCATATACCGGGGCTGCTGGCGCAAAAAAAGTGCCCGGCTTGAGCCATGATTAAGGGTGGCCTGAGTAATGCGCGTGGCTGCGCTGCCGCCTCGTGCGGCTCGTTTTGTGAATGTCAATGAGGCATCTAGATTTTTACCTGGCGGCCCCTTATCGATACGCGAGCCGGGCCCGTTTTGATTAATGCCGATCGTTTATATTGTGCGTGCGCCAGCGGGCCACAGCCTTTCGCACCGTGTGGTTACGCGCCAGCGCTTATAAGTTCATGACGGGTAATGATAGTCCGCGCGCGAAACGCCTAGCCGCCAACGGATTAGCCGTGATTTATTTTATTTGCATATTCGATCTATGATTATTATGCTCCGATCGCAAAAGAAATGTCAAAATAACGGGTCCTCGACACGTCAACCAGATCGCGCGCGGTGCACTTTGTTTGTTTCGTTTGTGCTCGTATGCGCGTATGTATCTCTCGAGCCAGGTGTAGTCGTTCGCGTCTATGGTCGCGCGCAGTGTACCTGGGATTTACAGCGTAATAGAGTTGTTCGAGCTTTCTCGATTATCAGCCGTATAATTAAGTGAAATATATGTGGTTTGTGTTGTTTATGGCTGAATAACCAAGTATTAGAGAATATTTCAATCGCAGTAAAAAGCGCCTGGAGTTTAACCGGGGTATATACAGTAACGACTGTCTCGACGGCGAAGTCGTTGGATTAATTTTATCCGACGCCTTTATGTGTCCGAATGTTTGTTTCACAATACGCAAATGCCCACTCGCAGCTCCTACACAACCACGGAGGACTCGGTTAATAACAACACGATTTTACTTTACTTTGCCATTGCACACTCTTGATTCTCCGCTTCTTCCCGAACACACATACAAACTTACTTTACGTGTAGCCACTAAAAACTCGAGTCGGATCGACAAGTTTGACACTTTTTCGCTCTCGATGGCAAAATTTTCCCGGACTGCGCGCGTAAACCAAACTCGAGGCCGAAGTTCGACTCAATAAACCGGTGAACTCGCGAAGTCGCGCCGGAACGCGCCGCAAGATTCACCGAGCACTTTTTACGTTTGCGCGAACCCCGGCTCGCGCTCGCAAACTCGCGTTAACATCAAACGTCCGCTATTTATTTCAATTTCTCGTCTACTATTTATCCAGTGTGCGAGTTTACCGCGCGCTAGAGAGAGAGAGAGACACAGAGAGGTTTCCCTCCAATATAACCCGTCGGTCGGCTGATGTGCATGTGTGTATATACGGAAGCGCGGGGCTACGAATACACACAAGCGGAGAAAAGCCGAGAGCGCGGGAAATTCCCCTGACCCACCGCAATCGCTCGCAATAAAACAGCTGGCGGGAGAATCGCGCCGCGGCTAACGAGACATTGTCGGGGCTTGGCTCGGAGCGGAAGTAGCCAGGCCCGAAACCGCATCGTCCGGTGTATGGGCGGGCGCGTAATTGCGAACAAATATCGGCGGCGCGGGTAATTGATAATACGGGCGAGAGCTAGTTGGCAAACAGCCGCGCGTTCGAAGGAGAAGCGCCGCTCGCAGCCTCGTATATACATGTATATATAAATCCAGAGTGAGAGAGAGAGAGACGGAGCAACAGAGGGGCTGTATCTGTCAAGCAATCGGCGAGCAATTCATTCCCCGCCAATCCGATCTAATGCGATCCAATCGCACGTGCACCACTTACTCTCTCTCTCTGGCTCGCTCGTCGAGGCCCGAGCAACCCCGTGTATATATACACGTGGGTGTACGTGTGTGTACATCACGAGCCGAGGACGAGCGCGAGCGCGCGCAATTATCTCGTTACGCCAACATTGTGCGCGCCTGCACTAAAGCTCGCACGGCCATAGAGCAAAGTCGAGTCGCTGGCTCAAGTGGCTGGGAGATCAGCCGTGACGCGATACAAGCTCTCGTCCAGAGCCCCGCTCCAAAGCGCCGCTGGAACGCGAATAGCTGGGCGAGAACGACGCGGAAAGCGAGCCCTCGCGTCTCGTATGGGGCTCGATCATCGCCGGGGCTGTATGGCTCCGCAGCCGCGGGCTTGGTTCATTGTGTGCGGCGCAAAAATCACGGCGATCGAGAGAGAGAGAAGAGACAGAGCCCCGTGAGCTCGTCCGGATATGGCAGCAGACCTTTTTCGTCAACTAGCCCACATAGCAGCGGCGCGCGTGAGGAAATCATTTTTCCGTATAAACTGCGGCTCACAAGCGCGCCCGCGCACATCAATCAGAGCAGCGGAGACGCTTGTGGGACCGCAAGAGGCTATACACACGCGCGCGTGGGAATACTTGTTTACCGCGCGCGCCTGTAGCCGACTCTCTCTCTCTCTCTCTCTCTCTCTCTCTGTTGTGAGGCGTGCAGCACGTGCTTACGTACGCCCGAGAGTGTCGTTAAATTTCGGTGGGAGACTTCCAATCCGAGGGCCAACGCGTCGAGAGTCGCGCGCGCGCGATCGCGCCCACTGCTGCGACGAAAGCGAGCGAGAGTTTTATGAGAGCTACATCGATTCCGGACAAGCCGTAATGGCTTTATGGCTTGCTTGTCCGACTTGTACTGTGTTTATCCAACTGTGAGCTTTATTATTCAATGAGTTATATCGATGAATCGCGAGACTCGAGTCTCGTTCCGTTCGTAGTTTTTCTGTTCGGCAAAGAATGCGTAATTCTGGCAAATTACCAATTCCCCAATTCGCTCATTGACGGAGGAAACGAACGGAGCGTGATTGGTTATTCAGGAGATTGGCGGTCTATTGCAGTATAATTATACTCGCTGAATAGTTGATCAGTATGTCTCACAAAGGGCAAAAATAACGTAATATCATTATTATTAAAAATAAGATTTCCACCGAGACGATAAATGCGTGGCAATCATATACGTAGGATTACCACATCGCCCTGGCAGACTCGAGTGTGAGAACATTTTTTTGAATACAATCCCCATGTGGCACGAAAATTGCAGCATGATTGAGCCCCAAGGGATCTCGCCCTCACTTGTACTGCCTGTACAGTCTGCCGAGAATTTTCTTCGAGTCTGTTACGTCCCCCAGTGTGCTAACGAATTTTCCATATGCTCAATAAGCCCTACTTCTCTATTCACCACGTACAGAATGATAATGAACAAATCGTGGTATTTGGAATTAAATTACTTGCAAGTATATGTATGTACGTATTGCGATTTATTTTGATCGCAGTCGAGGGGTAGAGAAGAATGAGCATAATTGATGATGGATTTCATTCGTACTATTTTGGGTAACCTAATTTTTACTATTCACTAAAGTTGTTAAGTTAATTAATCAAGTGCACATACAAGCTGTAACAAATCCGTTTAGCGTGCTGACACACGTTTGATGAAACGCGAACACGGTTATGCAAAAACGTTTGATGGAAACTCAACAAAATATACTCAATTAGAGAATATTTACTCAAACGAGAGTAAAAACTGCATACATTGTACACTGTCATACAGCTGATTAAGAGAATCATTGGTATAAATTCTCCCCGTAACGGCCGACGGAAGCAATTCCACGAATGCAAAAATATTATGCCTTTTTTGCTTCATCTTCTCTGGATCATAATATTAAAATCACACATTCAAGTTCATTAAACAGAATGGGCCAATAGAACGTAGAGGAAAAAAAGTACAAATATTGTGGTATGCATTACTGCTCTGAGTGCAGGGCTTAAGCCCTTGAGAGGCTCAAGTGTATTTTTATTCATCAGTGTCTGGTGAGTGTCTTTGAGCTTTGCATAAAATCTTGGCGCGCAGCCTCTAGCACTCGACTGCTTTAAATGAGCTTTTATTCCTAGCTCGGAAAATATCTTCTCTCGCTGCGGACGAATAAAACCCGCATCTGTTTAATTTCTTTCGTAAAGCCCATAATTATGAGGGAGTAAATTACAATAATCATACGCGTTCCATTGGGCAGTATTAAGTTGAGTACATTAAAAATAATTAAAAATTGAAAATCTATAGCACGCACAAATACGTATATGGAACGAGCGGTTCAATTTGCACAACAAAAAAATCGAAAATATTCGGTGCTCCGACGATACATCGTCGGAGGTACATACAGCGATTCCAACACTGATTTTTCCCGAAAATCCGAATGAAAAAAAAAGTTCAGCCGCATTCGCACATCTCGTTTGAAAAATTGGAGCGAGGCTGCAGCGCTCAACCCCGAAACCTGTCTGCGAGGCTCGGGCGAAAAAGTGGAGCGTTTACATACAATGCCCTCTATATACCGGCGGATGAACAACGAGACGCACAGGAAAGCGACGGGGAAATAAGGTCGTAGATGGTGTGGAGTATCGGCATGAATCTGATCGCTCTTTACACACACGTATACGTATATATATAGTTGAGCCAGCGAAACATTCCAATTTACGTATTTCTCCGGGGCAGATGTAAGCCCCTAATTATACGAGTCGTGTGTAGGCGAGCGAAGGCATCGGGAGGCAGGGACACTTTCCCACAAGCGCACGGAAGCGTGTCCCGCTCTTTTGTATATATAGGCATTAACGGTGCGCGCGAGCGAGCGAGCGGCCCTGGGCTAGCGTGATTCCGCGCGTCGTGCGCTGTGTTTAAGCGATTCACTTTGTGCGCTTTGCATAAGTCGCGCATATAGATGCGAGCACGAGAGGAGCAGCGGCGGAACAGAGAGCGGGAGAGAACGGAGGAAAAAAAGCAGCCGGGCGGGAGCGCGCGAGAGAGCCTTTAATTAAGCAATATTAAAGTTCCGCCGAAATTCGCCGGGGTGCGGGGGAGAATTAAGTGCCCCATACATCTGGCCCCGTAATGATAATTAAAAATGCGCGCCCTCCAGCTTCCGCTTCGATTCTCGCGTGCGATTCTCTCCCTCCTCTCTCTCTATCTGTGCCGGCTCCCGATTTCGCCTCTTCGTTGCGCCCTATTTTTCTCCTCTCAATTTTACAGGAATCTGAATATTGCCGCGACGCGCTTAGCGCGAGTACGTAATTGACTCGTGAAATATGTATAAATAGGAGCGAGACTCCGAGAGCCGCTGGAAAATTCTGTTGAACTTGATCCTCTTACAGGCGCAAACACACGCGCGCACACACGTGCATATTCAATATACTCATTTTTCTCCAGCTCGTTCATCCTCGGCGCAACTCGGTGCATTGTCCTCTGATCGAGCGTACTTAATGCCTGATCTCGAGTAATTCAATTAAGCCCCGATTAAATTTTAATGCCACGTCGACATCAGATGTACCTACGACGTGGAGTCGGCGCGGCACGCTAATGGCACCGGATGATTCCGTATACACACACGCAATATAACTTTCGAAATCTCGACCGGGTCGTTATCGCGGGCCGCGAGTCGTACAAAAAGGAACATCGAGCTGGCGACATGCTCAGTTTTACAATTGAGATCGAGCCGTATCGGGGAATCGCGCGAGCCACGAGCTTGTGCCTAGTCATAATCAGTGCGCGCGTCAGCTCTTGGAAGGAAGCGTGATCGGGGGGACACGTAGGGCTGGGGCCCGCTCGTGAGTCGTCGGCGGGGGCCCGGCGCAGCGAATTTAATTAGGCTTGATGGGCTTTCTGCGCGCCCGCGCGACCGAGCTGTATCGGCACCGGATCGCCAGCTCGTTAGCATGTTTTAATTGGTGGCTGTCAGGGCGCGATGGACGCGCCGATAACGGGCCCGGGGCTCCTCCACCCGCGGGGCGTGTTCCGAACGAGCAGCGGCATAATGCGCGCGCGACGCGACGACGACCGACGAAAAAAAGAGGCCACCCCCGTCCGCCCGGACGATCTTGTAATTGCGGGAATTACGCGGGTATTGTCAATTATCGCTTTGTGTATCCGAGGCCCTTTGCCACTGTCGGCTCGGCCGCGAGATCGCCGGGGCGCTGCTTGGCTTTTTGCCCCGCCGCCGGTGACTCTGCGCAGGTGGACGGAAAAAGTGCCCGCGCTCCGGCTCTCGTTTTTTGCCTCTCGCGGGCTATACGGCCGGGGATTGGTTTTAACGTGAATTTAAGGTGAGGGGCGAGCGTCCGGCGCTGCGGTGACTCGTTTAAAACTCGATTGGGATCTACGATTTTTCAACGATATACCCCGTACCAGTTTGCTTTACACGGCTCGATAATTTTGTCCTCCTACATCTTTTTAATTAAAAAAGTTAAAATTGAATGGAGCTGTGCATGGAATAACTCCTTGATTTCTGGATTTCTCAAACGCTAGAATGTATGTGATGTATACGTATAGTTTGATACAGTTCAAAACTAGTTGAACGTCAATGCTCAAGTAGCAAAAATGACTTGATATAAAATTCACCCCAGCAAAATACTTTAGCAACTACGGAAAAAATTCCAGCCGTTCAAACTTCCACTGCGACGATACCATATTCTATACTTGCCATTATTTTTCCCCTCGTATACATATATCCGTTTACAAGTATATAGTCGGGATGAAAAAAGTTTTATCCAAACCAGATGGGAAAAACAAAGAGCCGCGAGAACAACGAAAACGAGACTAATAAGTTCCACCCGATAACTATATCAAAACTACAGCTCGAATCGGTACATCATATATATATATATTTTTTTTATTCTCGTCGCTTCTCCCATTCAGCCGCGTGACACTCGTTATTTCTCGCAATCGCGCAGACTTTCCGCGCGCGCGCCACGACAAAAGCCCCTCCAACTCCCGAAAAAAAACAATAGGTCCTCGGAGCGCGACGTCATTCCTCCCGCGCGCCAGTCGATATAGAGATATGAAGGGCCCTGCAAAGTTTTGCGCTGATCGTTCGAATTCCTCCCTTCCCCTCCTCTCCAGCTGTCCCTCTTGCACTCTCTCAATCTCGGGCGAGCGCGTCGCGTGCACCTACACATTATATCACATGCCGCCGGCCGATATTGGACGTCACTCGCAGCAGCCGGACGCCCCACGCGGAAATCACTTTCCCAAATCGTCGCGACGAGACGTCGATGCGAATCTTCTCACGATCGCTCGGCTCTTTCTTACCGAGCACTATATACGTGGGTAGGTGTGTGTTTGTGTGTGTGTGTGTGTGCAGGAGCTCTTGACGCGCCTCTCGGAGCGAGGCGAAACGCGGCAAACACAAAAGCAGGCCCTCCACATTGTGCGACACGCCTAGAGAGAGGCCACAGAAAGCCGCGGCCAATAATCGAAAAATAGTCCCATCTCCCGCGAGCGCTTGTACGGGAGTGTGTCTGTGTGGATCTATATACCTATACATACGAGCCGGCGGCTCTTCATTTTCCGAATGAAACCCTCCTCCAATTTTTTCCGGCTCGCCCGCGCGCGCGCGCGCTCGCTCGCGCTCGGATGAGGAAAATGAGAAGAGCCGCGAGGAGAAGTTGCAGGCTGAAAATAACAGATGTTCCGTTAAATGGACTCTTGGAGCCGCTGCAGCGGCCGGCTCTCTTTCTCTCTCGAGTGGCTCGATGACTCAGGGGCTCAGCTGCGCAGCGGCGGGCAAAAAAAAATGCGGCTCGCACACGTACATGTGTATATATAGGTATATACGCGCGCGCGAGCCCAGAGGTATACACGAGTATATATACAAGTGCAAACGCCGCACTGCGAGTAATTAGTTCATTGATCGTAAAAACGCGTATCAAAGGCGAGCGAGCGCACGTGCGCCATGTGTCGCGTGTGCGTTTTTCGCTATGTGGGGCTTCGGGGGGGCATTACGCGCCTAAGCCAAAACGTTTCCGACGCGCGCGCGCGCGAGCCTGCCACGGAATCCGATATAGAGTGCGAGCGAAGGAGGGTGCGAAGGAGGAATGCGCTCGGTCGCGCAAGCGAACGGATGAAAAAAACCCGCCGAGCAAAGTGAATTATATCGTGACAGGGTTTTTTCTTTGCTTTATTTGTCGCGTAAAGGGCAGATGAGCCGATTGCGGCGGTTTTGTGCCTCTAAGCCCTACTCGTGCGCCCCGGATCGGCCGCCTTTTTTTTCCCTCTCCCTCCGCCCCGAGCTGCGCTTGATTGTTTTTTTTCCCTCCGCGGCTAACGCGCCGTTTTATATCGCCTCATCTTTCTTCCGTATTGCGTTTTTGCGGCTGTACGCGGCTCTGTATACACGGCGGACCTTGGACGATACGGGGCTGAGCTCGCGCGCGCGTCCGTATCTTGCGTTGGCGGCCGGATTTCGAAATCGCTCTTGATTAATCGCCGCTCATTTCCTTGTTGGGTCGCGCGCTGCGCGGGCCCGACTGACGGACGAGCCCGAGTGACTTTCGTCTTGCTTTCTAAAAAAAAAAGAATAAAAGACATACGCGCGCACACTGATTCGATTCCGAGTCTGCAGCTAGAATTTGATTGGGCCACGAGTGCGCCCGACGCGACGAGGCGATTGAAATTTTTGCAAAGTTAATAACATTTCCTGAGTGCTGAAATAAGTTTTGCGCCACCCCATTTTCCTTCGGGACGCAAGTGACAGAAGAGCAATTAAAAAGAAATTCCCACACTCGTCTGGAAATGACATCAATTGGGAACGAAATGAACTGAGCTACATCCAATTTTGACCATCTGTACTCCTCGACAGCTCGAGAGGCGTGACGAGGAGCGCGTGGTACCGGATAATAAGTTCCAAAGTGTTTATTGCGTTACTATCCATCACAATTACAGGAGTAACATTTTCACCAACAATCTATACCAACTACGAAGATTAATGATTTTTAAGAATTTCCCGAATAACATAACAGTAGGTACACCCTGTCCTTGTTCGAGTCATGTGGGCCTTCATCAAGCTGTCGTTGCGGGTCTTGCCAAAATCATTATTCATTCCAATCGAAGCGACATTATGAATTCCTCGAAATTAAACCAATTAAAATTCATGTCAACTTGACAGCTGAATGATTTTTCATTCGTTCTGTTAGTTTTAACTTGGCGCGTGTACTATACTACCAAAAAACCAACACCATTTTCCGGCCGAGCAATTACTCCTCGGTCACACCGCATCTCCTCGATGGGATAGTCCTCGAAACAGGCCACTCGAAATTTCGAAATGATGAACTCGACGAGGAGGAGTTCTTTGCAGAGCTGCTCTCTCGCGACAAAGGGCGAAGCCAATGCATTTTTGTGGAACGCACATCCGAGGGACACCGGGGCACAAAGCGCGCGACCCGGCAACCGGAAGAGAAATTTGAATTCCATTTCTCGTCTTTCTCTCTTTCTCTTCGAGCGCTTCTCTCCGCAGCGGCGTATATGCGCGCAGCAGCTCTCGAAAACTGTCACACTCGGGGCGCGCGCACACACACGCACATGCGCGAGCGCCCACAGAAGAAGAAAGTCTTTGTGAGCGCGGGGACGAGGTTGAAGGGCCTCCAGCACGCACTAGAGCAAAAACGACGAAGCCTCCAAAAGGCAATTAAAAGCCGCCGCAGTTGCGCGCGCGAGCGGCAGCGGGAGAGAGGGATTGGGAACTTTCTACGACGACGCCTCGAGGAGGCCCTCGACGCGTTGACAAAGTGACAATCGAGGGGCCGCGTAATAAAGCGCGCCCCCGCCGAACCTCCGCCAAAGTCACGTGCAGTCTCGTGTTACATTTTCATTCGGCTAATTGTCCGAGAACCTCTAGCCTCTATCTTTCTCTCTTTGCCGATCGCCGCCGCGCCGCCGTGTCGTTTCACCCGCGCCAAAATAAAACGAGGGTGCGCGCGGATCCGTGTACTCGCCAGTTAGTATAGTTGGACCACTGACTCGATTTCCGTGGCGGCTCTGCCATCAAGATTTTCATTGTTAAGCGCGGCTCGTCGCCGAGCGACCGATACTTCTATACCAGACCATTATGGACTTTTTTCGGTTGATCCACGGCGAGCAGAGTGAGCTGCGAAACGCCGATTACCGTCCGACTGATTTTCCCGTTTCGCTGGGGGATCGCTTCCAACGGGGGCATTCAACTTTCTCGAGCTTGGTTTATTGTCATTAGAAAATTCTAAATCCTTCGGATATCATCCAGACACTATATGTACAGATTTATCGGAATCCATTTGTAGCACAAATAGTTGTAATAACTGAGAGTGAAATGAAAAAAAAAAAGATCCCGGCGTACGAATTTTTGTTGGAATATTTATTAATAAAAATTTAACGTGTACTCATGCCACAATAAAAAACAATAATAGGTCGCTCATGAACGGTATAAAATTAGATTCACAACAATATGCATACATTTATTTGATACGAAACAACTTCAAAATTTATAATTTTCCATTATTGAATATTGAATGTAAAAATATAATTAAACTTCACAAACATCAAAAAGTCGTCATCATTTATTCAATTCCAGCTTCTTGACGATTGTCTAGACGAACGAAGGAAAACTACGAAAAAAATTTCTACCTTACCAGCAGCATTATGCAGGTGATGGAATGATTATATTACATTCGCAATTGTTACACCTGAATTATTCACTATCTTGAGGTAATACTTGATGGCATTTCCTTAGAATTCATGTAAAATATTTCCCAGTAACGTTTTTGCGCAACTTTTTATTTATCGCATTATTTATGTAGTGAAAAAATGTTACTCATGACTTACATTCAATAATCGTAATACGGTCCCTAACTACTTTCGTGAAAGAGTATGCAAAATTTTCCACGAATCACCCAGAAAATTCACATGTGTTAAGTGTATACGATAAACCATTCTTTTCATACATCAGAAATCACAAATGGTTACAATTGATAATCGTTAATTATATCACAAATACAAAGAGATCCATAGCTGTAATTTAAGCCTGGCAGTGGTGGGAAACATCGTCCAAGGACTGAGCGAATACGATGTACTTATTATTTGCATCTAATCGTTCATACATCAATTTCGGCACGTTGCTCATCAGAGTGTATAATTTTCTGCCCGACTGGTCAATCGCTATATCATTTGGGAACGCCAATTTCTCCGCGTCTGAAGTAATGAGATCTGTAAAATAATATAGTTCGCTCGTTAACGACTCAACAATGATGAATAATGACAATTCGAGTAATTATTTTGCTCTCATCATTTTTCCGAAATTATTTCCAAATATTGACGCAACATTATAGAGTAAATCTAAGCTTTATCGTGAAAATTCACGATAATGCATACATAAGTATCGGCACATCATTCGCTTGTGCGACCTATGAAAATAAAATTAAAACGAGGAATAAATGCGAGTGAAAGGAGGCTGCGGAATATATATCGATGAGTTGTTGCGCGCGCGCGAGACCAATGATGAATCGAACGCAGTGAACTGCTCATTTCAAACTGGATTCCGATCGATGGAATCGTTCGATTAATCCATAAAACAATTAAGAAGAAAAAAAGTCGGAGTGACTGGTCGGTCGGATCGACCCGCCGAAACCCGCATCGATCCATCATACATCGTAAAGTCGAAAATCATACTCACTGAAGGTGGTGGGGGTGAGGGGGAGTTTTGTGTTCCAGCAAGCGATGCCGTGCCTGTTGATCTGTGAGAAATAAACGATGCCAGTTTCGAGATCGATGGCGGATGAGCTGCCCTGGGTGGACGGGCCCTTGTCCCCCTCGAGCTTGAACAGATAGTAATTGTCGCCGGTGGCGAGAGACTCGTTCTTGAGGACGCTGGTCGGCACGGAGAACTCGCGGACCGCCGACATCGCGTGGAAGTACAGCGTCTTCGAGCCGTCGTCCCGTTTGGGCGACACAGCCAGCCCAAACACCCCGTCCGTCCAGTGGAAGTTTATCCCCGTCACGTTGTAGTCGCCTGCGAGCAATCACTCATGCGTTAATTCGCTCTCGCGCCCGGAATCCAGAGCGGCGGCGCTCCCGAGAGCTCGTTACATTGCCAGCCTTTCCAAACGGATATGGACCGACTTGTTGGAAATTTCGACTAATTGAGTTTAGCACCGAGGCGAAACGCCGCCCCACCCCCCCGACACTTCGTATTTTCGATTGTGCCGCGAAATTAGCGATGGGGAATAGTTCGACCGTTGATGGACCGCTAAACAGCGCCTTGCACCAACTCGCGAAATTAGCCGTTATTTTTCTATAGGGATTCAGCGACTCGCGAAACTTGAAGAATCTAAATTAATCTTGATCTAATCGAGTTGGGAATAAAATTTTATCGAGCAATACTTTCACTCTGTCGAAACAATACTCATTGTCCGACTGCGTGTCTCCTGAGTGATGATTCGATCAGATGATACATCAGCTCTCTGTTTTCGTCTTTCAATCCAGCTCATTACGGTGGGGGACCTATCAAAGAACAAGGCTCCTTAGCCGCGCTATTAATTTGGGTAACCAAAAACGGTTGCTTCGAACGAGCACTCGAATTAGGAGGATTTCCATATGATCATTCGGACGCTTGTTGAACACGAGCCGATAAAAATCTCCGGATGAAGTAGTCATCCGGGAGGAATTAATAAAAAATACCGCGCCGCTAGTGTGTATAAGCAGCGATAAATTGAGCCCCGGTGGCACGCACTGATTTTATCTACGCCGAGCCAAAGCACATAAACTTATGGATATATGAGCGCATAAGCAAGACGCCGATCAATGCACACCATCTGAATTCTCGAATGTACACATCCTGTCCCGGACTAATATCCATAAATCTGTGGAAGCCCGCGCCCGCGCGCGCGCAATAAAGTACGTCGGTGAAAATGCGAGATGCGGCGCGTCGATTCGGCGTATCGGGTGTCGCGCGCGGAAAACCCACCGCGTATTATCTTACCGTTGAGGGGATCGAAGTGGAAGTAATTGTGAGTGAATCTCCAGGAATCGTTGCGGGCCCAGCTGTAGACGACGAGGCCGTAGCCGCCCAGATCAGATAAGTAGGCGTAGGCGTCGTCGCACGAGTCCGCGTCCACATCCACTGCAAGGTCAGCGAAGAACGAGTCGGCTTTCTGATCCGAATCTTTCAACGGATAGCTGCGGATTATCTGAAAGTAAAAACACGGGCCTCCTCCGGTATACCATATATAAACTCACGTAACGCGTCCTGTGTATATACGTATACAATCTACACCCATCGGCCCGATCGTCTTATGCCCATCCCCAAAGCTGAGCGCACGCGCCAGAGGCCGTGCGTCATTTATCATTTCTAACACGCGTCAGTACCGCATCGAATTTTCGGACGCTATCGATCGGGATGTAACATGACGATCCTCTCCTTGGAATCGTTGTTAATTTCATGGGCTCTTAAAATCTGACGTGTTGTAATTTTTCAAATGTCACTTCCTATACTCACCGCTGGTTACAGCTACCGTTCGTCGATGCTTATTTTTATTGTGCTCATTAAAGTTAACAAGACGAAAAAGAATGATGTAACGGTGTTAACACGGCTCGCGAATTTATTCAAAGTGAACAGAGTTTCTCACACTTCGGTACGATATTTTTCATCACATTTAGGAATGTTTCTCTTCCGCAGAGTCCAACTCATTTTCTGTGCCATCGCCTTTGTAGAGTTGACTCCCAAGTAAGGAGAGCGTCAAGGTCTTTGATCTTACTGAAAGTCTGCGAGATTTTTTGAATGTCCAAATGGGTCAACAGCCGTTCGGCCTAATGTTCCGTTTTCCGGAATACATTCGCGAATTTGGTTTTATGTATTCATAGCCTACATGTACGTGTGAATATATTTCCCATACATGTAATAAATAAAACTTCTCTGTGAATCTGAAATAGTATAAAACTATTATTCATTAGTAGAAGTTGCATAACTGATGAAAATAGTAAATATGCAATTGAAAAACGAGTAATATTTGTAAAAATGTATTAATCTTCAGTGAAATTTTACTCATTTTTAGTTAAATATTCACTATTTTAATCAGTTATGCAATTTCTACTATTTCACTCTTAGAGGGTTTGCTATTAAGTATTTTACTATTTTAGATATAGAGTGTATATTTATATGACATATTTGGATAATCAGGAACCTTGTCACAAAGTTTAATCGTCGTACTTGATCACCCGCAGTTGAAACCGTCTCCTAGTCAGTATAAGGTTGGAGACCCGCAACCCTGATTCTCACCTTGTCGGACGTTTACGGGGCCGGTCATTCGAGACGGAATAATAAAATAGTCGAAGGTTCAAAACAATATCCACGATGAAGAAGCAATTTCAATTTCAATGATAAACATTGGCATAACGCGACAAACTCGAGTCTGATTATTAACAATAATGAGGACACGCGTCCGTGGAACGGCTATTAAAAAATGACTCATCACGAGAGATGCAGTGTATCGACAATCAAAGCCGCTGTATCCCATGCACGAGTCTCGGCCACCATTTGTCCCTCAAAGAAGCAGCATGGCAAATTCGCACCGTCGAATGTGCGAAGAGTACGGAGGTGGAAGGTAAACGGGCGGACGAAAGTACCTTGTCGGTGTTGAGATCGATGACGACGAGCCTGGGCGACCTGACTATTTTGGTGTCGCCGAGTATGTCGTCGATGCCGGTGTCAACGCCCCAGAGCCGGTCGCACGCGTCGACCCTCACGCGGAAGATGCTGACGAGCGTGTCGTCGCCGGGCGCGTGGACGCTGTTCGCCTCCCAGGACGGGTAGGGAGTCAGCTTCGGCGACTCGTCTGTTTTTGTCAAAATTTGCATTAGTCGCGCAGGGGCCGAATCGCCGCCCGGACACACACTCGAGTCCAAAGTTATATTACCCTTGGCCCCGGCCGCCGACATCTGGATATAATTCAAGTTGGCCGGCACACCTTTCTTCCATCTGGGCACGGTAATGAACATTTTGTCCTTCCACACGGCCACGCCGTTCGGCAGGTCGTTCGCCTGGATGAAATCTCCCGAAGATATATACGTCGCCCTCATTGATTCATTCGGGAAGTTGTAGTCGAGCGCGTCCCAAGAGTACTGTATCTCGGGCGCGTGACAGCTGACTGCCGTCAGCATCGCCGCCAACACACTCCACCGCATATTCTGCAAAATTGACAAAGTTTAATTTCTTTCGCCGCGCCCCATGAATACATTACGCGCCCCCGGACAATTTAATGACACTTCGCATCCCCGTGCGTTATTCTCGCTTCACTCGCGTTCGGCCAAAACAAATTAACGCGCCTTCGCGAGTTAGTTTGTATAATTACGATTCTCTGGTGGATTTTCAATCGTACCGACGAGTCTACCCTGACTATTTGATTTTGAAACGGCTGGAAGACAATGTAGAGATATGGAAATTCTTTACACGGATACGGCTGCGAATCTAATTATCCTCGAGGATACAATCGGACAAAATCCTTTATATCATGCGATGATTGCGTACGTGTGGGAATATTTATTTTCTCTTGGCTAGAAAAACTGCATATCTCTTCGAAATTGCACAATGGACGTAGATATGCATTTTTCCAATCCTCCAACTATACATTATACTTGAAGGTTTTATCGCTCGTCGACAATTTTTTCCCGTAGAAAGTCATATCCTATGGCGGATTGAAACTTTTCTCAAGATGTAGAATATAATTACATAATTGATACTCATCCGTTGTACACAAACGATCTCAATAACGTGATTTGTAAGATCTATACGCTAGACATTTAAAACGTGAGCTATTAAATTTGAAACAGTCATTGATACACGCAATAAAATTGAATAAATCGATGTGGATGAAGTGAGACAATCGGTGTTTGATAATTTATTTGCTCCGATTGATTCTTCTTAATTCAAGAACAACTATGCAGGAGATGCATATTCTTCGCTTCGGAATTAGCATTTAAATACGAGTTTTATGGCTTGTAGGAGACCATTGTACCAAATTTGTGCGTAATGCTGTAAACCGGTTTCGATCACATTCGTGGATATAAAATACTTAAAGGATATTACTCGACAATTTCGCGACGGGGTATTTCTTTATAAATAACAAAGTGTCATTATATCTGATTTTACTTTGCTGTTAATTTTTCGTTTATGTGTTTTTAAGCTATCTTCATAAATACTTCTCTTCTTACTCGTTTGTAGAACTTATAATGTACAATTTATGGACGATTCTCGGCCGTTTCCTTAAGTTTCTTTTTGAATCTTGGAGTATTCTTTAATTTGTATCTCTCAGAATTTTGCGTTAACGGTTCAAAGAACCCGATTTCATAAACAAAGTTTAACTTTCTTTATTGAAAATCTCCTCAAAAAATTCTGAAAAATTACCATAATCAAATTATAAACTGAAATTCACTTTGACGTAATATTCACCCTATGGACTTATGTAATGATGATGAATAACCGAAGAACTTGTCCAAAAAATGAAGTTTGTACATTTCTCTCTTACATTCATACAATTCACAAGTTCATGGTAATACATCACAAATCTGAAATATTCATAATTGGTGAACCCTACAAAACTATTGATAAAGTAAATTTCCGATTCCTGAATTATTTCTAAATCTTTTTTTTGTAAAATCACAACCAAATTCATATAACAGGATTCTTATTAATCCAACTTGGAACGCCTGGTTTTGACTATGAATCTCTAAAACAAGGTACCTTCCAAATTCTAATATTTCACATGACACTAACTAGGAGTGGGAACACAACCTTTGGGAAATCAATCATGACGAAACTTGAACGTCACTCATTACAATGGAAAAGACAGAAACAAACTTTTCAGGAATGCGAATGTCGTCTAATTTCTCATGCGAAATAGTTAAACTAGGTATGGCTGTTATTAAAACGGATGTATATCAAGTTGCTTATTGAGAAATTTGAAAAAAGAACCGCGTCTACCATGTGTAGTTTATATGGGTCCAGCCAGGTTGCGGCGATCGCCTCTCGAACTCGGGACCTTTCAACTTCGAGAGCCGCTTTATGGGCCTGATCCGAATTCAGTTACCTTACCTTATATCCCGAATAAAAATACTGGTCGGCGATGTGGAGAAGCATTGGGACGCAATCCGACACAGTTGAACTCGAGAGTGGATCGCGCGCGAATAGCGCAGCATATAAGCTGCACGAGGGTTCGAGCTGCACGATGAGAAAATTCAAAGTCGCGAGCAGCTCTCGCGGCGAAGACGAACGGCTTTTGGAAGCAGCGGCAGCGCTGCAGTGGTAGCCGCACGGGAGTCGCGATATAGGTTCTCTCGGTCTCGCGATTTTTACGTCGGGAATCATGAGGCCAGGGTAAGCCGAGAGCCTTGGCCTCCGATCACGAGCGGATTCCTTTACGCGGCCGAGGAATTCAAAGAGCGATACTCACTGGTGCACGACTCCTCGGGAGGGACGGAGAAGAGGAGAGAAGGAGCGGAGCTGTGTGTGTGCTCCTGGCGAACGGCGTAACTCGGAATGAATGCTATAGTAAGCCGGGCGTCGACTTTATAGCCGGCCACCGGCCGGCGACTGTGTGTACGCCGCAAGCGGCTCTCCGCAAGTGTGAGTGCGTGTGCAGCGGCGTACGTGTTGTATACCGCGGTAAGTGCGCGCACTCGGCTGCCTCGGATTGAGACCGATGCATATGTACAGGATCGGCCGATACGATTTTGAGCGGCGCGAGCGAGGCTGACGGGGCGAGATGCATATAGCCGCGCGCGCGCGCGATCCTGCATCCGACGATCGATTGAATAATTCATGCTCTCAAGCTGAACAGGCCGCACTTTCCGCCGCGTGTGTATACATCAACGTACGTGCGCCTGTGTCGCTGACTTAATGAGTCTCGCGGGCTTTTTTTTTCTCTCCTGCGCCGCGGTGATTTATGCGCGAATGGCCGATCTCCCAACGAGTCGCTGCTCGAGTTGATCCGCGCTCGCGCGACTCCGCAGAGATGCGTGCGAGCGATGATCGATCGCTCCGCAGCCTCGTGCACCTCGATCGCCCGTGTTTCAGCCCAGTTGAGTGTCTCGGTTCGGGTTCAGCCGAGTGCGTTGGTCTAGTCTGCAGCATGAGTGTTTTTTGCCGCGAGGAGCTAGCACCCAACACCAGACTGACCGCTTAAAATTCATGTACCTGTTCGGTGTTGAATTTATAACATGTGTGTGTGTAATGTATATATATGCGAACTCGCCTCATCAATTTTATAGTGTCAGCGCATACATCCGAACGATAGACGACGAATCAGGAATGTATCCAATGAAAAGTGTTCTTCAATCACAATGATAAAAACTTAGAATTACTCTTTCGTCGGGGAATCGGCTTCAATGTTTTCGAACAAGATACAATTTCGACAAGATTAGAAACATCGTTCACTCCACTAAATGTTTTCCTGCATTTCTGCAAAAAATGAAGATAATATTTCTGGGAAATTGTGGATTTGTAGGAAAGCTTTAGGATTCTCATGATAACTTTTAAGCCCAAAAAATATGAATGCTGAACAGTTTCGTATATTTCTTTCGCGCAATATAGCTTGAAAGGTCATCAAGCAAATAACGGGAATTCCAATCGCCAGACCGATAAGGTGTATTTTCAACTAGACAAATGATATATAATCGATCCATTGATTTCGGAAAACAGCTTCCGTGATATTAAAACGAACGAGATGAATAAGTTTGTGATAAATTTTCGAAAAAATTGGCCTTGAAATAAGCGAAGCACTTACTATTATCTCAATGGATATTTTTTCAATCAGGATCATGCAAGGAAACTGTATGCGCGGATTGTACATACTTAAATATCTATTTGCAATTCGAATGATTAATTAGTTCTTACATTTATCGTTTCCAAGTAGATATATTCCAGTGGTAGGAAAACACCACCTAAATCTCTTTTTTTCAGACGAGGTAAGAAATCGAAAATTTTAGTGGATAAAAGATTGTTTTGTTACATTATTATTGGATATAGTTTGTCATCATAACGCCAACTATTATACAACTACATTACTATAAACTTATTAGTGATACAACAGCAGAAAAAAATTTCAGCGTTCTAGAATATCAGTTTTCTCACTCCATAATGAGCTTTTGTTATCAGTTGCACGATTTGCAGTTTATTCCAATGTAAAGAAATTAGTTAACAATGAGGATTTAAACAAAAACAACAGCATACATTGAAGTCAATTAGGACTAATTTTAGAAATGTCGAATTTTTTTAATTTTGTCTTCCTTACAAAATAGAATATTTAAGATTTCACTATAGAATAACTTGAAGACATCGAGTATTCAATCATACAGAGTAACAAAGAATCACGAAGAGAAGGGTGTGTTGATCAAGTCTTAAGAAAATGGCTTGTTGGTTCATTAATATGTAATGCTGCGATCTAGTCAAATGCTCTCTACAGAGGATTGTTTCATTTGAATGCGCTTCAGAGATCTCGCGCTCACAGGAGGTCTCAAGCTTGTCTTTTCATCCTTCAATAAGAAAGTCTTCTTTGAATCAGCCGAGACACACAAATTTGCAATTCAGCATTGCACAAGCTACATGTTGTGAAAGGAATATTTGCAAATGATTTTGAGAATTTTTTATTCACCATTGAAATAAATTTTCCAAATCATCTCCCGTATCATAACAAAACAATATTCTGATAGTGGTTGTCGAAAAAAAATTTTCATCATTATTGAAAGCATATATTTCAATTTGTAGAATCTATTACTTTTTATGTTTCATAAAATACGGTCAAAAAGATTTATAAATTTCAAGCAGTTCGAAAACCTTTTCAGAATTCAATAGTCATTGAGAAACACGAATCAAAACTATCTTGACATCTATGATAAATTGAAAATTTCACTAATGCGATGGACTAATTATATCCATTGATTTTCGTTCACGTAATCTTTGAAAAACATCTGAATGTAAGAACCAAATAATAAGAGAGTGTGAAAATTGATGATCGAAGTTTATTTGATATCACTGTGCAGGCTGTCACTGTGTATGGTGAAGTTCTACATAAGAATTTGTGTGAGAGTTATTTTTTTATTTACCTTATGCTTTGAATCTAATTTCTTTGAGTTATATCAAAATGACAGTTATAACGTTTGATTCTTATTCTTCCAATTTTTCAATTAGTTTTTGTTGAAACACGCATAAAAATCAATTAGTATCAGTAACATAAAACATTGGTATGCTGGTGTGCAGATACAGAAATGTAGACTGCGGCGACATCTACTGATCGAATATTGACATAGCAAACAGTGTTACCTACAGTTAGTTACAAATCGATATATACTATTATATACATTATATTGCATAGCCATATTCTTCCAGACATTTTATTACATGTCTGTTTTATCATCAAGTAAAATAAACGAGATTCAAAATTTTCCTATGGTAACTATACATATGTCGATATTATATATATAAATAAATGTGATGAAAACAAAGTATCATTTCGAATTGACACTAATACAGAATGTACAACTTTAAAATCTTTACAGAACTCACGGAAATCTATACGTTGAATGGGTATACAATATCAAAAGACTTATTGCACTTTTTCGCACAGAAATCATTGAAAATTACATTACTTTTTTTCCATTCGATTCTCTACGAATTCCTATCTTTGTTATGGAAACAATTACACTATTCAGTCAACCTGCTCAAGAAACTATTTTCATTAGGAAAATCCTAACATTTACCAATGACAAAGTTAACAAAAATTTGAATATGGAATGATAATGTATATTGAATGTAAGTCTACGACGAACAAGTCCTAAGAATATAGTCAAATAATAATTACAAAATACAATGTCCGTATTTGACAATTCTTCAAATACTTCAATCTAGCATCTTTCAATGCAATAGACAAATAAGGCAATTTTCAAAAATTTTCAAGCACTTGATCCCACAATTTATCGGAGAGAGGGTTTGGTATGAAATTGAAAATCGTGAGTTCATTATTCCACTTGAACCAGTTTTTTCACATGGCCATTTCAGCTTCATTACTCACGTCACTCCTTAAATCTTTTACAGGTCTGCGAAATTAAAAAAAAAGTACTGATTTAAATGGATCCAGATCAATGGGAAATAATATTATGTTAATAGATGTTACTCAACCAGGTCTTTCCAGGCATTGCCCAAGACTTTTTGTTAAGACTCCATTGATTTACTCGATACTTACTTTCCAAAGTTTTCACCATCTTGCAACGTTTCTGGAAGCTCACAGCCATTAGTTTCCGGTAAGAAAACACAGAGAGCAGCGCCCAGTAATGGCAAGGTACCGAAAATAATAGGTGGTAACCATGGTTGTACGGTTCCCTGTGAAAAAATGATATACAATGAATATTTTTTGTGTTCCTTGCTTTCAGATGTATGTATATACTTCTTCGTGAATATACATTATATTAATTCAATGAAATTGCTGATTTTATACAATACTCTTCACGATTTAAAAAAAAAGTTAGAAATAGAATGTTTTGATGGTCACAAAAGAATTCGGTAGCAATAATTATGCACTTCATCCAGGTTAGGCGATTTCGGCATGTATTGTGCGTGCCGGAATAGTTTATATGAGTGAGGTGCATATACTATTTTTCGTAACCCGCGGGAGAAAAGTTTCATTCTTCGCCAACGGCAGGACGCAATATTGACTGCTCTTTGCTCCCGCTGGGACGGAAGTTAAATTGGTATGAATGTAATGAATGTATTGCAGAAGGTATAACGTCATTGCATTAATGGACTTATGAAAATTGATCCAATATAATGATTAATTTTTAATCACGCATGTTTTACCAATGATACGACGAACGGTGCTAGCATAGACCCTATCCTTGCGCACATGCTGCTAGTTCCAACACCAATGTTCCTTATCACAGTGGGAAACAGTTCACCGGAGTACAGGTAAACAGTAGTGAAGGAGACTGACATGCCAACGATGCCAAAGCACGCAAAAATTAATCTCATCCATTCTAATTCTGTTTAAAACGAAGAAACAGAATTAATGAAAAACGTTGATATAATTAAAAGATATATCTTCATCTACTATTATTATTTTCAACTTTGCTTACCTTCACTAACGAAAATCAAAAGAAGTCCAGCAATACCAGATATGACATTGCAAGCGATCAACGTAATTCTTCTACCAAAAGCATTCATCGTATACCACGCGAGGAAATTTCCCGGTACTTGAATAATTCCAGAAAGTGCGAAATTCAAAAAAATATCTCCACCAACGTGACCTATATACTGAGTCATGCCAAACAGACCCATTCCGCAAACGACCCAATTAAAGAAAATTGACAATGATTTTATCCTCATATTGGGTGTACGGAAAAGATCCATGAACGACGCTCGACCATCAGCTTCCGTCTTTTTGGAATTCTAAAAAATGTCAAAGTATCGAATTAATACATTTTGAGAATACTGATCGAATTAGTGATAGTGTATGAATTCTTCATTATTTCCATATGAATTGTACCGATAAACTATAAACAAACAATTGTACGTAATTTCCTGTACAAATGACTTACCTGGTGCAAGCAATGTTTTCGAACTATATCTGGTATATCTTTATCATCTAGTTTATTATATTTGGCAGCTGTTCGGAGAACCTTGCAAGCTGCTTTTTGTCTACCCATGGCTAAGAGCCATCTCGGCGATTCAGGAACAACCCACCAATATCCCAAAAGAATGATTGATGGCAAAGTCATGGCTATTTGAAGATGCTTCCAATGTCTAAACCAATAGGCCAAGCCAGCTAATGACATGTGTCCCAAACTGTATGGGATTTGATATAAGATTGTGATAGCAGCACGCCAACTTTTACCTATTATTTCCATACCTGGAAATAAATATGGACGTATTATCGAGTTGAAAGATTTGCAGTTTCATTGTTATTCGCAAAAATTTTCATTCTGACGAATTCTTCAAAAATCTAACAGTAAATTCTGTTTTATACTCTCTAACCTGCAGTTTTTTAAGCATGTTTGTGAAGAAATTTGTTTAGAAACTAAAAATTGTATTCATAAATGCTTAGTTAGATTTAGATCGTTCTTATGACTACTTCTTGTTAATAAAATATTGATATTTGATGATGGCGAAAATTATCACATCAACTCGTAATAGCTGATTCAGACAAAGAAGTCTTACAAAATACAAAACTTACATATTACATAACTGGTAACCATTGTTCCACCAGTTGCTACGGCACTTAAAAATTTCATCAATAGTAGAACAGGAAACCACGGAACTACAGCGCAACCAATGCCAGATACTAACTGAAGAACGATGGAGACCATCAAAGGAACTTTTCGGCCAAATCTGAAAAAAATGATTGATAGTATTCAAATAATATGTAGATACCTTGGACTGGATCAATAAAAATGATTGGAAACAGAATATAATAGGTGCAGCAAATCATATTTAAAGAAAATAATAAAACGACTTGCCTATCTGATAAAAAGCCAAAAGAAACGCTACCAATCAAAATGCCAAACATGAGAATGGACTGCTGAAGGTTAGCTAGGTAAGAGCGGGAACACACAAGATTCCACTAAAACAAAGTTAATAAACCAATGAACGTTTGGAAAAAATACTCTTAGTGAAAGGGAAGTCCAGTCGAAGCATTTCGAAATTTCGATTGTTCATGTATTCCCATATCGTAACTTCAAGCCTCTATTCCCGCATTTATAAAACCATACAAGTTCTCTTATTCGATGAGATTATCTTTAAAACATATGAAGTATCAAAATACAGTGCCAGTGCGTGTAACATCAAGAATTCTCTCAATTTCCAGCGGGTCAAAAGTGAAACGTAAACAACCGAACGGAAATGAAGACTTAAACGGCGAATAAGTTGGAAGAAAATAATTTTCAAATAATTTTCCTGGTAATTTTGATTTCCAAATGAGTCGCTCGAGCACTGATCGCGCAGTGAACAATCGATGAGACAAGCGCATGTATGCGCTTCGGCGCGCCGTACACCAGCCCTCCCGTCAATTTCAATCTCAGTCACAAGCAATCTCCGGGGCACGAGTGTATCTGCCCATTATCATCGCGTCCGCCCCGACATGCGCGCACTGACGCGCGTACCTGCGATATAATTGTCTCGGGGAAGACTCTCCTGTCGAACTCCCAGCTCGAGCACTCGACCAGGGAGTCATTGATCATCGCGTGGCACTGATCGCCGGGCGGTCCCAGGCCCGGCTCGCTGCAGTTGTACTCCTGCTTGGGCGCCATGAAAACTATGGCGAGCTGGTGCCACGCGACCGGGAACTTGACCAGGGATATCGCGGTGCACACGACGACCTGCCAGAGCCCGAGGCAGCCCATGCAGCGCTGCACCGCGTCGCCGCTGGCCTCGCCGCTCGCCGCCGCCTCGGCATCCTTGCCGTTGTTGATTATCTGCTGCTTGCCAGTCAAGTCTGAAATTTCAGCGCAATTAGTCGGTACAATTGATTGCCGCCACGTGTGCCGCGCGCATCTCGCGAGTTAGATGGGACAATTATTGTTTCTGCGAAGATTGCCGGCCGCCACTGCGCCGTGGACTCGGCGTTCCCGCTACTTTGTGAGGGATCTGCGTTATAGGCGGGAGATTAATCGAGATAGGAGGTGCGTGTGAAAACTTTTGCTCGTTTGGGTGACGTACAATCCGCGGGATGATTGAGATGACGAGTGAAACAATCGTCGTCGTCGTCGTTGTCGACGTCAACTGCGCCGTTTACTTTTGTCGGCTTGCCACAATGAACCTCATTCTCAACCAACGCCCCGTGACACTTTCCAACTGATACTAATTTGACAGTGATTGGCTTCAAAATGTCTCGCAATGTTGAGAATTTCAGCTATGTAGAGCCTTGCAGATTCAAAGTAAAGACAGATTGAATGGCAATACTCTGAGAGCCTATTCTTTTTGAATGGACTTTCAATTTCAACACGTGCAGATCACAGGTGGTAGATAATTTCGCGACAGACAAAAACGTAAATTCTCGCATGAATCAGTAATACGTCGTGAGAAAACAATGGAAAAAAATAAGGAAATGCTCTTTCAGACTCTATTTCCGTGCTATTATAGTACTTGTTTCGACATGTATGGCAAGAAGCCGTGATGGATGAATAAATAAATAAATAAAGAATTAATTTATAGGATTCGATAAAAAAAAGTTTATCTTAACGTCTTCACAAAAATCACGACTTCTGAATAAACTTTTGACAGGGTTTACTACAGTAAGATTTCTTACAAGAAATCACTCCAATTCATATCAAATCTATACCTTTTATTTTCCTAAGAACTTTTTTCATTCATATTGAGTGTATGAGAGTAGTGTATGAGTTGAGTGTATGAGAGCTAGTATGTTTTTTGAATGCACAAACATGTTTTACGGAATATTTGTATTAAGTTCGATGAGGAATGTTAGAATTTCTATACTAGAATTATAAGAAAAACATCAATCAATCTAATGTGGTGTTTTCATGCAAATATTACTGCATAATTGTATGATATTACTTCATCGAACTCAATAAGTTATCTGCTTGCATCATGATAAGAATTCATTATTCTGATACATTTTTTGTGATCTATAGATCCTTATTATCCTTAAAACGGTCAACTTTTTTCATCTGAGATATTTATTTTAGATTCTGTGAGTCCTATTTTTAAAAAAACTATTTGAAATTCATTTGATCAGTCGCATGCCTGCATCTAAATAACCCATATAAAACGAGTTTTATATCTCTGCTGCAATGTATAATAGTTGCAATCGATATGGATTTTTTACTAGAATTTCAATGGATGTTACACATAATATCATTATGTCTCTTTATATCTTGATCAATTATATTTAAAAATGAACTAAATTATACCCCGGTACATAATTTAATCGAGTCAGACAGGTTATTGTGGTAAACATTTGATACAATTCTCATTTGAATGTATTGCTGTATCAGAATAATTCCTTTTCTACATCTGGTAAAGTCATCCTTGTCAAAATCGAACTCTGTAAATCAAGTGATCTTTTGAATATCGAAAACTTATATAATTATCACGTAAAAACAGAAATGTCAAGAGCAAAATTTGATAATTTAAAATCCAACAACTAAATAGATAAAATCTACATTGCAAAACACTCACTTACGAATGCCATTTTACAAAGATTGGCAATTTTAACTTCATGGCTAGGACCCTGTAACACTTTTATTCACCAGGATATTTCAATTAATGCAACCCTCGAAGATGGATTATTTCTTCGTACTTTACACAAAACGAAAATCGAATGACTCAATTGAAAACCCAGGATGTAACGTTATACTCAAACCTTGGAATCATTATTGAGGGCAACCTTCGAGACAAACCAATTTTCAGCCTCAATATCGGTATGTCATTAATAAGAGTGTTGAGTTTTCTTGTAATTTTTATTCAAAATTGCAGCATGATCTTAAAAAACCTTGAATCAAATCGAAGTACTTTAGAGAAATAATACCGTCGAATAGAAATCAGTTTTCAATAGTGTTACGAGAAGTCTAACTGGTGCCTAGTAGTACGAGGTGAGAGGAATTTGAAACGAGAGAAATATTATCATACTAGCTTGCTTTGTTTACTTGATTTTATTAAATGATTCAAGCGACACATACCATTTTCGTTGATTTGCAAATTCTTCATTACACTGCTTCGTAATGCAGGACGTCAGAGTTAAGTATTGTGATTTGGCCAAGAGTAATTTTTTCAAAAATGTATCTGCAACATAAGAAATGATTTGACTGTATGAAGAAATGTTTAGTTCATTCATGGGACGATGATGAGAATTTGTTAATTTGTTAAAAACAATGTAGTATGCAAATTGATATTATCAATTTCTCAATTTCTTACGTTATTAACAAAGAAATTGAAGAACTAATAATGCGGAACTGGTGAAATACTGATTATTGATTTCATAGCAGTTTCCAATAACAGAAACACATATCGGTACGCAATTTATGTCTTATGTTGAATCATGAGAACATATTTTCTTATCTGATTATTTTTAGATATTGCGGTAATGGATTATTTTCCGTGTGTCTAGATTAAATTTTATTACTCTAAATGAACTTCCATACTATTTTAGCAGCCTCGATTTCGTTTTTCATGAGCGAATTTATAGAATGATGTTCTGTCTTAGAAAGAAATGTTCCTCTAATAGTATTAAGACATTTTCGAATGACACCCATCTTTCAGAAAATACGTCCAATATATGAGTTCCAGTTGATTCGATTCTTATTTTAGAACTAAAACCCGTAACTTACAAAGAAGACGCATGAATGGAAGTTTTCTCCATAATGCTATTAATTAGCTCATGTCACTGTTAGACAGCGAATTGATGAATATATGTTCTTGTCTTATCTGTCATTGCAAATTCACATCAATCAATTTCAGTTACGTGTGATAGTATTTATGAAAAATGAAAAATCTCACAGATATATAGGACAGAATGATCAAAAATCGGTAGTTGCAAGCATCTGCGTAATGAAGGAAGTGCTTTGTGGATGCCAATCCCGGTAGGGATTAGTTGCACCACTCCACGGGTCGAACGAGTTACAATTACTGCGGTAAACTCGTTCGACCACATGGCAGTCCGTGACATTACATCAAATCATGCGGCCTGCGTCGTCTATACATGTATATATATATAGATTTACCTAACGAAGCCCTCGCGCAACAGACTCGAGTGTGTGTGTGTGTGTGTGTGTGTGTGTGTGTGTGTGTGTGTGTGTGTGTGTGTGTGTGTGTGTGTGTGTGTGTGTGTGTGTGTGTGTGTGTGTGTGTGTGTGTGTGTGCTCGGCTTGTTAATCGCGCGCAAGACTTGCGATGTTCTTTTTTGCACGAGGGGTCATCGTCGCAGACAATGCTCAGACGGTGGGAAACATACTCTGATTAAGGATTCGGGTATTGGCCTGATCAAAGCGCGGAGTAAGCATTGCACGAGTGCCATGCGCGCTTGAATTGCAGTGCCTTCGTATTACAGCGAGCGCGTGCAAAGTGTCAACGAATGGCACTCATTATACATGCGGGCTGCGAATGTGTATAATAAAAATGAGCATTTTGTCAGGTGATTTTCTTGTCGTATTGTCTGAATGGCAGAGTGTTCAAACGAAAGGAGCTTAAGTATAGCGTTAAACTTGGTATCGATGAGCCTCGCTAATTTTGAACGAAGCCTTGAGCGTATGTAAATCATCCGGAATTTTTTTATGATTAAAAGATAGTATACGTATAGTCGGGTGGAAGAAATTTATATAAATATTGTGCAATGAAAATTGACTCGCGATCTTGAACTTGATCTCCGGTAAGTTTCCTCGGAGCTTTGATGCGGTCACGAAGTTGGCTAATGAATACGTTATCAAAAGGAAATATATATCCAACAATATGGAATATAAATCAAACGCGGATTTTACGTATTCGTTGCTGGTGTACGAACAGTTTAATAAATAGCATTTATCGGGCGGTAGAGGCTGCATACACAATGAGCACAGATAATTCGAATGATAAAATGTTACTCTAACTGGGAAATAAGTAGCCCAGAGATAATTGCGAGTTTTAGAATTTACGGTTGCAAAATGGAGGCATACTATACATCAGAAAATAAAAATTCAGTTACACAAGTGAGCTGACCCGCATTCAAAAATTAGTCCAATTTGCTGAGTGCTTGAAACAAACATATTTCGCGTAAGAGATACTAATAAGCACTTTATTTCCTTACCTTTACGATTCAATGCGAACTCTATAGTTAGATTTGTCAGTATAATGTATTCCTCGCTACCTGAGTATAAGGACAGATATGCTCATTTATTCTAGAAAAATCATGACTATGCTCATGTTTCGATAGCAACGCCCATTTAACAATTTACATGAACTAAATAACGAAGAGTCTCCCCAGCGATATTGTAATGTTCACGAGCAAAAGTGACTACATTTCACCAAACAAGTATGATGAAGTATAGGAATATAGCGAATGCACCTCTCGTCTGACCGACAATGAGGTCCACAATTACGAAAATTCCAAATGAAAGAGTGGATAAAAGCAGCACGCGAGTTACCTCCAAGCTATTACGGCACTTATTGCCATAATCTTCGAGAGCGCCCCGGCTAATTATAAGCGGCGGCAGCATCCAGCTCTCGCGACTACTCCGCGGACAATTGGGACCACGAGCAATTTCTCCGGCGTTGCTGCTGCTGCTGCTGCTGCTGCAGAATCCGAGGGCGGAACGTCGTTTAGCTTGTCGTTTTAGAAAGGCGCAGCCGAGAGTTGGCTAGTTCCGACGGGACGAAGACGTATCGAGTGGGTTATTGTCGTAGCTCGATATCCTCATTTTCACTTAATTGAGTTGCACGTGACGTACAGACACTCCGAAATGATTGTGTCGATTTAGAAGAATTACCAGCACCTGATGAACGACTGGCTGATAGTCTCGCGAACGAAAATTTAATTCTGGCCATATAAGTTGATTGTATATTACATTCTGCGTCATGTTTGAGTTAGGCTTCCCAATAAATGATGTATTTAACGTATATTTTCCTTGTCCCCACTTTGCCATACTCTTTGTGAGGCGTAAAAGAGTAGTGAGTGTACGCTATGAGAGGAAATTGAAAATTTTCCATGTGATTTTTACGCGAAGTTTAGATCAATTATAGACTAGCTAGGACCATTGCGCTATAGATGTTACGCATACACATTACAAAAACATCTTATACGCGTAAAAATAACATAGAATGAAATTATAAATTTGCGATGAATCATTTTATCAGATTAGTTTTTGTAGCAATTGTTTCGGAAAAGAACTTCTGTGAAAAATAAAGAAGAAGCTCCTATACGAATTTCGGATGAGGAAACCTCATCAATAGGAAAAGTAATTCGGATAACAGCAGATAGTTTGAAAGTATGAAAAACATTTGTCGTTTGAATATGACAACATGATATATATATAGTTATCTAGATCGGGACCAAACCAATATTCACGTCTAGTCATGCCCGCGACTTATCTACTTGTGTATATTCATTTTTTCCCAACTATCAGCTTGTCAAGTACAACAAAGACTTGTTGGTGTTGAAAACATTATAAATCCATCTCCTGGGCATTACAATTAACAATCCAGAGGAAAATTGAACGGACCAGTGCAACATATGCGTCGCTGCTTGTCCGCTCTGCCGCACACAGAGTGTAACACAGCCGCAGGCAACGCTCACTGCACAAGCGCGCGCAGGCGGCGGAAAAGCAACTCGCTGAATTCCCGAACGCTCGCTCGCTCGCTCGTTTATTTGGCGTGAACACGTAAATGTTGGCGACGTTTCGTCACGTCGAGCGAGTACACGTTGTATACACACGGTTGTCGGGAAAATTGGCATAGATTCCGAACGGCACTATCGCGGCCTTGGCTCGCTGAATCGTTGCACTAGCGCGTGCGGGACCGCGAGCACACAATCCTCCGATGCTCGTAATGAAATCCACCGAGGTGCGACTCAGGAAGTCATTCGACGGATAAGCCGCATTGTTTCGACGCAACTGCGATCTGTGGCCGGACGCTCGATCAGATCAGCTAATCCGTGTGCTATATATCGTCGCTACTCAACTTCCAAAGTTCATCTCTGATGCGTACAGCGAGGGAGGCCGAGCCCGAATGCTTCTCTATCAATCGCTCGGTTGATTGTGCGTTTGACGTTCTCCGTCGTTCATTCATGCTATTCTTCTTCGAATTTCACGGAAGTTTTTTTAAAGATAAAGCGAAATGATTGATGGGTAGAAAAAATTATCCCGTAATTGCGGAGGGGATTGTCGAAGGAGAAAAAAAAATCATCGGAAACGATGTTTTATAGGTTTTTGAAATAAATCACAGTTTTATGATTCATTATATTCCAAGTGTGCGAATGAAAATACAGTCTCTTTTCAAACTCGTTGATGGCTGACACCAACTCGTAGTTGAGGTGTATGAAAATTAAATGCATCAATTCTGAGGAAAATAATTTGGTATACAAAAAGGAACATCTTCCGAATTATGTAACAGTTATATACGTGTGTTACATTTGATAAAGAATTTATCATTAGTTTTTTTACATGTGTTTTTTTAAAACGACAATGAACTATCCTATACAGTTTTTCACAAAACTCATGTTCCGTCGTGATTTCTACAAAACATTTATTTCCTTGTTATCATACGTCAATGCAATAACAGCTTTTTCCCAAGAATCTTTCTCTTCCATTGTGAAATGCACCTATTAACGTTAGTATTCGATTACACTTATAGTTAGAGAGAATTATTTTGAAACTTTACTAGCTAAATATTTCAAGAATAGTTTTTACTGAACGTAATTATCGGAAATAGTTTGATGGAGTTGGATAAAAAAGGATAAAATAGTGAAAGACGCCTTGTGCTCATCTAATATGACGTAACACATCGAGATACAATTTAGTTTTTAACTAGGTGAACAATGGATGGCCAAGCCCTCATCAATATCTATTTTGCTTGAGTATGAATTGAACTGAATATACTCTATGGTCAATAAAAATACATTTATCATGCACTGATTCTTATTAATGTGCGTTACTTCATTCTACTTCAAAATACACGTGAAGAACGTTTTAGTGGAGAAAAGAACTAATGGGGGACAGTTTGTATCATGGCTAGCTACCGTGAAATTCCGACTATTCGGTTCCAATAATTACTTCTCAGTACGTGATTAAAATAACTTTTAAAAAAGCTTTCTCCTTGAGAAAGCAATAAATGATACATCTGAAAGTATCCATCATAATTATATCATTCATGCTATAGTTTATTATGCACAATTCTTCACTTGACTATCCAAAATGTAGTTTTGAAAACGTACAAATGTTTTTATAATATGGATAAAAATTTAATTCTTTCACGTTAGCTTATCTATGCTAGGAAGTTACAAGCTAGTAGAATCTGGAATACAGAAACAACAACTAGTTAATACTTCATTGAAAATTCCAACGCTCGTCCTTTTTCGTGATATACCTTCATCAACTTCAGATATCTTGATATCACGCTTATCTTGAAATAATATTTATTGGTGTTTGAGAAATCTTATTCAACAATAATCTCACTAGTTGTATTCTAACATGATATTTAGTTTTTAGAGGTCACAATCTTTTCTTCTGATGAAATATGAATGATCGCGTAGGCGAATACAGAAATATATATATAATTTAGTCATATTCGTAACTAAACCGAATTCCGAATCACAAAGATATGAATACTCTTGGAGCTAACTCTGTATCTAAAGAAGATTTAGAGAAGCCGAAATTTCCATCGGACTACTTTACTCTAAGACTCGAAGTGTGATGAACTGACGCGCTGTTAAAAATACTTCCAGAAAGATACGTAGTATCAATTTTGGATACAGCAAAGAAGTGCTATTTGACTAATTATCTCAAGTTTGTCTCTAAATTCTTTATAAATATAAACACGAGTCTGTTGAAATTCCAATGAGCTTTTATCGATCGATGAGTTTATGCAATGCTTTGACTTGGATATTGCTGTACACGAAAATTAGCATTAGATAAACAGGCAGATTTCGCCTCGATAAAACTCCTGGGGGCTCGACCAAGTCACGTCATCGCACCTCAACACAATAGCGCGATGACTACATGTTATGTCAGCTATCAAGAACAACTTTAATGTGCTTTGAAAATAACTTCTTATGATATTATACGATTTCAGAGAGTTGATCGCCCCTTATCGAACAGTTTGTAATGATCATCTCTCTACATTAACATTTATGCTTGTTGTGGATGCATTGCACAACTCTTTTTATTTGCATTCAGCTTTTATTTTCACGGATAAGTGAGTAATACGTAAGGATGTGAGTCTGAACTTGACGTAATTGCGATGATAAAGACGCTTTTCGTCAATTCCAAGCTTCGGATCAGTGAAAATTTCATGAACAAGCAATTCAGAGTAATACTTCAAGAATTACTATTAAAGAGTTCTTATTTCATCGATGAGTATCCTACACCATTCTAAGTATATCCAAAATTGCGAAATGTGACATGATAAATCAAATAGAATTAAACCGGTATGGAATAATTAGAATTTTCAAGTATATTGGAAAGCTCGCATGAGAAGCCCTCCATGAACATCACTGAGTAATTTGAGGAGAATAAACTCGAATAAACTCGATTTATTCATTTGTAATTTTCTCAAGCTGAATGGAAAATGAGTTAATTTGACAAATGAGACGGAAGTAATGTTCTCCAAATGACTAATTTTAGTACTAATTTAGATAAGAGCGCGAAACAAATTGACAATCAGTTGAACAAATATTATAGTGTTCAATATTCACATGAGCGCAAACAGTTTTCGTGAAACGCGATTTTTATTTAATTATAACCCGAATCGACAGTAGTTATTATCAGGAAAGTCGTAGGTGATATTGGAAACGGCTCGCGGCTTTGAGGAGAAAAAAAATCCGACGATAAGTCGATTTGTAATTCACGAGAGAGTTCGAGCACGAGCCATGGGAAACTATTGACAGTGAGAATAATCACGATCGGAAATGCGAATCGCACGTCAGCGATCCGATAAATAGCGTAAAATAAACAATGACTTGAATGACTGGTGTGCGTGCGTGCGTGCGTGCGTGCGCGCGCGCACACGTCAGAAGCCAGAGACCACACAAGCTCGCGGGTCTCTGGCGAACAGCTCGCGACACGCACGCGCGCGTCCGGTGTGTGTAAATGTATCGAAAAGCGAAATCGGCACGGGTAAATCGGCGGCGCTCACCTGGATATATAGGGCTGGGAGGCGAAGGTCGCCGACCGGCGCCGCCTGTTCGACTCTGATGTATCGGGCTCCGGAAGCGGGGCAGACGGAGAGCCGCCGGTGGAGTGCGAGCCGCTGCAGGGGCAGCGCAGCAGCACGTGCAGCCGAATCGCAGCGTGCGCGCAGGTGAGGAGGCGGTCTGCGGCGATCGGCTGGCCGTTCGGTGCGGAGACAGATGCTGTTATCGCGCGCGCGCGCGTCGGCTGCTCTCGCTTATCGGCTCGCGACTGACTCGCGGCCCGACGCTCGTCGCCCGCGTTTCTCTCTCTCTCTCTGCCGGTCTTTCTTCACGCCGGCGCTATCTGCCGAAAAGCAGCTCGTGTTCCGTCGGCCGCTCTGCGCCGTCTCTGCTCACATTCTCCTCTCGCGGCCAAGCGCGCTCGCGCACTCGCACGGCTCTCGGCTCGCGCGCGCCTCCAGGTTCAACGAAATAACTCGCGCGCGCTCGCGCGCAAGGCCCACGCTTCGGAATAAATGAGAAGCCGAGCGCCGCCGCCGCCGCCGCCGCCGCCGCCGAGTTCTCCGGCTGTCAATGCGTTCTCCGGCCGAGCGCCACGGGTGTTTAAAGCCGGAGCGAGCGCGCGCCAAGGAGGAGGAGAGGAGGCAGTGCACGCGCGCACCAAAGTGCGCCACCCGATTCGCCGATCGGCTCGAGTCTACAGTCTGCACTGCAGTAATACTTACGCGCGCGAGCGTGAGAGATGGCGCCAGAGGATATAGCCGCAAGCGCGAGCGGACTCATCATAATAATCATGGTAATCGCTGATCGTTACACCAGCCGATGTACTTGCACGCGCCGATCGATCGCCGCGAGTCCTGATTCGCGATGCGTCACCATCCAGCGCACTATCTCGCTCGCGCGCGCGCGCGATGTCTGCAGTGCACCCGTGGATTCAGCGACTTTTTCTAAAAAAGCTCTGGGTTTCTCGAGACGAGCAGCTTTCTTGGGGGGAAAATTGAGTTTGTGCGCGATCATGGTTGGAAGAGTCGATGCTACCAAGTGTCTCGTGAAGGGATATTCATTATGGGTCGTACTGACAACGTGCACTGTTGCGAGCTTTCTTTGTGTTGATGGAATTAACTTTGTGAGATAATACAATGATTTATTTTTTCAAGAAATTTTCTTCAGCTTTATTTACGAGAGATTATTCGTAGCAAGGAAAACATGCTTACACCGCACATAGTCTGAACAACTGGTAAATAGTTGGATGACTCTTATTTGTTGAATGCTGTAGATTGTTTTTGCCGAAACGTTTATTTTATTATACATTTTTTTCAATCGTATACATGTATATCCAATAGAAAGTGTTCGAAAACCCCTACATTGGATTTGAGCCTGTGTACGTTGAGTAACAGCATTTTCAAATAAATGACCTATTGAGACGACGAAAAGCAAAAAGAACCCCACAACATCCACCCCGGTAATATTACATTTTATCCATCCTGACCTTTGAATCATGACTGAAATTGAGTAGGATGAACAAACAAGTACACTTCTGAACAATTTTTCAACGAGAAAAACAATTTCATGTTACTCAGACTTAATATCTTCAACAACTTTGATAATTTTGAGTTTTACGACAAAATCAAGAAAAAAGTATGTTTTTCTATTTTATCGGTTCATTTAAGACTACCACAACATCAATGTCAACTATGAATAGCTGGGACAAGATTAAAGACTTTTAAAATCAATAATTTCTCGTGGGTGAGTGAGAGGCTGTATACTTCAGAATTACTGGTAATTTCCTTTGACTTATTTTTCTATATTTTCATTCCTAATTATATATTTATAATCTTCAATAGCTCCTAGATCGAAGGGGTTTTCCATCTAGTACTCCCGATGGGAGTACTATAAAGTTCTTATAAAGTATTTCGGGCTTTAGACGGCTAATGATTTTTATTCTTGACAATATCAGCTCAGATTCGGATGCTTCATCAAAACACAAGAAGTTTATTCTGGCCAGATAAAAACTTGAATGCCATCAAATTTAGTACCATGGAGTACTAAAAAACGATGGGAGTACCGTCCAAATTTAGAGGGAGTACTAGAGTGAAAAGCCCCTCGCCTTAGATCGAGAGTTTTCACTCCAGAATCATACAAAATCGAAAAAAGTCATCACTGGTCCTGAAACAAATAACCCCTCGGGGATAAGCGTTAAAAAAAAAGAAAATCTATTGAAATATCTGAAACGAAACACGTATAATGGAAAAACATTGAATTATGAAAGTGTATAACTTACTCAACGGAGATAAATTGGCTAAAATATCTTCATGACTTCGTAGATGAGCAAAAATACTCTCAACTGATCAAAACATCTTTAGGCATTATTTTATCTTACCTACATCATTCCTGGCATATTTGACACCTGCAGAGTGAGCACTATTGGGTCTCACGTATCATCAGTAGCGTTCTGGTGGTTCTGGCAAACTTGATCATCCTTTTAAGGTCATTTCAAGGTCACCGTTTTGGTATTGAGAAGTCACATCGTTATTGGCGGGAATAGAAAGAATCCATCATGGCATCGCCATGATCCCAATACAGTACAGCTTAACATAGGCCAGCACAGTTGATGTTGAGAATGAACTCTTTTATTGAAAATTCAAAACCCCCTACCTCCTCCCATGTTTTTGCCAAGAAAACCTTCAAAATTTACGGAGAATATCACTGTGCAGTAACTGGTTACGACAGTAAGTATGCTAAAAATACGACGCGGAAATGAGAGATAGAGATTAACAATTCAATATCCATTCAACCTTATACAAGCACTTGAAAAATCTTTTTTTTGATCAGAAGTGATTTCTCCTTATGTTTAATATCATTCGGTCATTTTCATGCATACAGTTACCGTGCATTCATTCGGATAATCTCTCGATGGCCGCTCGAAGTACCAATTTTTCCACCTACTACGATGTGAGCTCCATCTGGAAAAGTCTTTCACAAATGTCCTTCACTTCATATTTGTTCCAGCATAGTTCCAAATGCCTTCCATTTTACTTAATGTTTTGTATCAAGTATTTATCTATTGTTTAAACTAATATTCGAATACCATACTCGGGACTCGAATGAACCATATTATCTTACCGACTGTAAAGTTATTGTTTTTGGAAATTTTGAAAGTGAATTTGACTTATTATGAAACTGAAAAGCCTGTATGTAAGATTCCGGTCCTCGTACATGCAAATTTTATGTCAAGACTTGTATCTTGATTCTGGTATTTTGAGCTATCATCATGAAATGGATTGGACAGATCAACTTATTAGTGGTAGGGTAGAATTTTATCTTATCAACTTTGAGCTTGAGATCGGTGAGATTGACCGGTGAGATAGATCTATCTTATTTTCTGCCAGGAATGTAGATCTCTACTGTAGCCGTCGTAGATGAGAAAGTATTATGATTCATTCTATCTCAAAATTTATTATTTTGGATGAGGTTGTGCATTCACCCGAGAAGTTTTACTTAGGAGTTTATTTTCTATACCTATATTGCAATTCGCGCTCTCTGATTCTTCCTCATTTTCTGTGTTATTTTTGAGAATTGTTTCTTTTTGAGAATTTTCATTTGTGGACTATTCTAAAGATAAAACGTTCTTTTTTTTGTTCAGATTCTAACAGGGATGAAGTTCAGATTTAGCAGTGACGAGCCTGATGAGTGATGTGAAGTGCAGGGCTTGCATCGAATCCAACTTGGATGATGTGAATGCTGTAAATGCCCAAGTTAATATGAATAAATAAATGTGAATTCGATAGATGCTCAGAATGTGGTTGTTATCTATAATAGCAATATAGCAACTGTTATTTTTCAGCTTGCAACATACGAAATCGAAATGTTTTATTACATATCTATAGTCATTCAGCGAGTTTATTGAGGGTTAGACCACCCAAGTGTATTTTTTGGAGCAGGGGTACGATTTGCAACATCCTTTTTCCATCGAGGAGATTGATCTAAACTGAATTTTACAAAAGAGCGTTGATTATGAAACCTTTCACCAAAAGTCGACTCCAATTAAATTCAATTGGAATACGATAGATTCCAAGAAATTTAAATTATAATTTGGTTACAAGAAATCATTGCCTGAAAATTCTGAGCCATTACCTCTCACTAGTTTGTTCTCTGATAGCATCGACAGATATCCAATGAATAAACACATAATATACGTTCAATTTGTTTTACTGCTTATTCTAAAATTAAATCAGTATTGAACCATCAAATCGATTCTAATGAACTCAAATGATTCGAGCTAGTGGAAAATCAATATTGGAAAAATATTTTTGATAAATCCATTATTATCTGGACAAATGGCGTGTTCAACTATAGTTAGCAGTAACGTGTTTCCGATTGCCCACAGATTGCTTTTCAATTTGACTCATATATGTAAATAGTGATAATCAAATTAGCAAAAAAGGTAATGGAATAATTATTTTCGTATTTCCTGAAGATAATAGTGTGATCCTTGGGCCGGCTACGCCTCGCCCGAAGGGTTTCTCACTTCGGTACAAAAACACACGTCACATTCATGGCATTCATTTTTTGTTGGTAACTCTTGGAAAAATAATAATAGGTTAGACACTTATTTTGTACTATCATTAGTACTTGTATCATATGTAGGATGTATTTAGTGACGTTACTAAAGAGGAAATACGTTAATAGAATAACTCGCAATATACAATCTTAAATTTGAGAACAATTGGATCAAACTATCTGTAATTAGTAGAGCACGGAGTCTCACCACGATTCCAACAAGTTCTATTGATGCTGGGAAATAAATTCTATAAGGATCTCGGCTAACACGCGAGTACTAAAATAGTAGTTGAAAATGAATTTATTAAGACATTTTTCTAAAACAAATAATATAATATTACAAGTAGATTGCAACAATCTTTGTTCTGCAATCACGGCTAAAGTTGAGTTTTCAAAATTATAAACAGTTTTTTCGTAACTAAGAGATTTTAAAATATCGTATCCAACTGGAATCACTCGAGTGAACGAGTAACACTTATCGCCAGCTTAGCCAGCAACTAGAAGACATATCCACACTCGACTTCAATATTTCACGCACTAGTTGTATAATATACCATTTCATCACTAGTATTCATCAGTTATCAGTTAACGCAGAATCTTAACTTCGTATAAACATTTTATAATGATTTGAATACGTATTTTTCTTTGACATGTCCAAATTTTTCAATAATTATGTATGGAAACATGATTTCGAGTTTATTTCAATTTCAATTTCAATTTTATCGTCCTTAGAAACTGTAACAAGTAATTATTAAATCTTGCCAAATTGACTGATCGTGTAACCAATTTGACCCTTCTCATTTTTTTATATCGATTTTATTAATTAGTTAAACTGGTCGGGTGATAACTATAGAGATATTTTCTGATAGATGTTGAGTTAGCCTTCAAGATGACGTCCGCAAAATTAAAAAATTCCAAGTTTAACATAGTCAAATTCGCGGAAAACCCTTAGGCATAGCACATTGGCTACAGTTACCTTACACTATTCCTAAAATTGATTGAATATCATATTAGCTAGTATTTATTATCTCATTCTGTTGGATAATATTTAAATGTTAGATCCTACATACAATTTCATCAAATGTCTTACATTCCATTTCCATTTAAAATAATTTGAATTCTCAGGCTTTATGGAGAAGAATTGCAAAACTGCACTTGGATGAAGTTTTAGAAAATGATGAAGTGCGGAAATTTGTCCAGTACGTAATGGCACTTGCCTATTTGCCGGCCACTGCTATTGTCGACACGTACACAACTTTAAAAGCATCACTATGTATCATTGATCGACAATCCATAAATGCTTTCTGCTGTTACTACGAAAGAGAATGGCTGAACAAAGTCAAACCTTCAGGGTTTAGTGTGTATGGATTGTCGAGAAGATCAAACAACGAAATCGAATCATATAATAGTGTGCTGAAAGATGCTATGGGTCGGCATCCGGATGAGGATGCATCTAGTGCGTAAAAGTATATGGTGGTAGACAAAGGGGAAAAGGTTTTTCTCTTTGATTTATCTCTAAAAACGTGGCTTGAATAGGCAAAAGTTGCGGTACTGTAAAAGTATATCTTCGAAATAGTAACTCATACGAATTTCACTAATAAGCTGGTCCAATCATTAATTTTCCATCAATGAAAACTTAATATGAGTTTTCACTTAATGTGCAATTTTTCTGATAGTTGATCTATAATAAAACTAATATACATATATATACACCAACGGATTAAGAATAAGTTAATGATTCTGTACTCTATCTTTTGGTAAAACAAGAGTATTTTGAATAAGTTTTAAGGCATGAGTGATGTACCTAATGTCAAGTCCATATTTTACAGAAAACTGTTATACCAACGCTTGATAGAGTCATTAAAATTTCTATGTTATCTATAATGTACAATTTTATTATTAAGTTCCACTATCGTTTTTTTTATCATTTGTTCCTTGGAAACAGCTACTTATAAAATTATCAACTCCAACTAATGATAAAGAATATGCCAGTATGGATACTAACAAAATCGTTAGTGTTAGTGTTAGTGTGATTGTTTCCAAACTGAAGTTCATCAACGGATGTATGTATGTACACAAATTGGAAAATAATACGGAATAGTTGCACACTTTCTGATACGTACTATCAGAGCCTCTTGCAAAACTGATTCCCCGCCTATGTGTGTTGATGATACACTACGCTGGACTTCGAGACATCTTGTGAAACGTTCAAAGCTTCAGTCTTTCGTTACTCGTCCACCAGTATAGTGATCAGAAAATCCTAGAATAATGCTGAAGATTTTAGTTTTAATTTCTAGTCTTTTGACAATAGTCCATGGCTTCAGATCATCAGATGGAATCGTGAGTTTAGGTTTCAATACTTTTAGAGAATAAAAACTTGATAAGAAGTTCTGTTTTACTAGAAACTGACGGGTCTACATTTTCCGTGAAATTATCCTTTTCGGAGTTATAATAATTCACTCATTAACATAACAGGAATACTTTAGTTCCATTAAACTTCTTATAAATCGGAGTGAACTTGTAAATTTTAATTTTTTTCCTGAAATATTTAATCTGTGATTTCTCATTTTTTTAGTATAATGAATCTTTAAAAGAGAATCTTGAAATTTTTATTGGATTCTGTATTAATTTGAATCAATGTTCAGTAACGAAATATTTTCAACAATAACAATTGACTCAACAGTTGATTTCTTGATAATGCTTTTCGTCATTTTTCAGGTTGTGAATCGCTCAAGTTTTGCAATTGACTATGAAAATAATCAGTTTTTACTCGACGGAATGCCGTTTCGATATGTTAGTGGTAGTTTCCATTATTTCCGCACGCCAAAACAATATTGGAGGGATAGATTGAGAAAAATGCGAGCTGCTGGTTTGAATGCAATATCAACGTGAGCTAATTGAATCCATTAACTCCATATTAAGAATAAAAAAAATATTTCACTTTAATACTAAATTACATGTTTAGTCAGAAAAGAACAAAATTAATGTGAATGATATTTAAATTCCATATAGGTATGTTGAATGGAGCTTACATCAACCTGAGCGTAATAAATGGGTATGGGATGGTGATGCAGATGTAGTTGAATTTGTAAAGCTAGCACAAGAAGAGGATTTATTAGTTCTATTAAGACCTGGGCCATACATATGTGCTGAAAGAGATTTCGTGAGTCTTTAATAATGGTTCTTTTCTAGTTATTGCTTCTCTCTCCTTTCAATAACTTCTAGCTGAGTTCGTATGCGTCATTAGCCATTGAAAAGAGAATGTAAGTGGGTCTTATCAAGGATTCTGCATTCGAAGTCATGTTTCAGCGTTTTCTCTTCGTTTAAAATTTCAATCACGATTTTTCAGGGTGGCTTTCCATACTGGCTTCTTCATGAAGTGCCTGATATCAAATTACGTACCAATGATTCAAGTGAGTGGAATTAACAATAAATTTAGAATAAAAAATGATTATGAAATCGTATTTCTGGTAGGGTACTTGAAATTTGCTGAAGATTATTTAAACGCACTTTTGACAAGAATAAAGCCTCTGCTTAGAGGTAGAGGTGGCCCAATCATTATGGTTCAGGTACTGTTTTCAATGCATAATTATAATCTATAATGAAGCTCTGAAGAATCTTTTTTAAATATCACAACATTACATATAATTGTAGGTAGAAAATGAATATGGAAGTTTTCATGCTTGTGATCATGATTACACTTCTAAATTGAGAGATATAATAAAAAAGCACGTTGGAAATGAAGCACTTCTCTATACGACTGATGGATCTTCCAGGCAAGCTCTCCGATGTGGACCAGTTTCTGGAGCTTATGCAACAATTGATTTCGGTACTTCAAGCAACGTTACTCAAAATTTCCAACTCATGCGACAGTTTGAACCTAAGGTTAGCGATGTATTTTTATGTTCATGATAGAAAAATGAAACTTTCAAAACCAATCCAATGTAACTCATAATAATTCTTTAAGGGTCCATTGGTTAATTCAGAATTTTATCCTGGATGGCTATCACACTGGGAAGAGCCATTTGAAAGAGTAGATACGAATAACATAACCAAAATGTTAGATGAGATGTTAAATGTGGGTGCATCCGTTAACTTTTACATGTTTTATGGTGGAACTAATTTCGCATTTACATCAGGTATTGTACTTAATTTAACCAGCAATTTCGCAGACAATTTTCTTTTACAACTAACTGGAAGATTTTTACTGAAACTGAAAACAACGATAAAAAAAAGTAAATTAATTTCAAAAGATTTCTGATTTAACATTATAAAAGAAAATTAGGTGATAATCATTGAAATTTGTTTAGTCCATACGTATGTTTACGTAATCTATCCAGAGTAGAAATACATTTCATGCCGGGTTTTCATTTTTCCTTAGGCTCTAATGAGCAAAATGAGGCGTATCTTCCTCGATTTGATGCCTGAAGTATCGAAAAAATTGCATTCGAGTTTATTGTATTCTTTTTTAATATCTTCTTTTTTAATAATATGTAAATTGACATTTGGCTACAGAGCCTAGAAAAGTTTCTATACCGTTGATATCAAGGCGAGAAACTCTAATCAAAATACATTCCACGTATATTTTTTCAACCCTCAAACATGCCATAGAAGTGGCTTGAGTTTTGTCGACACAGAAGTTTGCGATCCTATTGATTTTCTCAGCTCATTTTTTCAATTCTTGGTAGAAGATGAATGGATCATCTTATTCTTCTCTTCGAGAATCGAAATGAGTTGGAAATTTTAAGCTTCGGTTTCTAGAATTTTTGCATACTAAACGAAGCGTATATACAAATCCTGCAGCAGAATCATCCATGTTTTCGATTTATAAATATTAATTATCTACTGCATACACGTAGTTGTTGAGTATCTCAGTAAATAAAAATTACATTGCTTTATTGTATTATTACAGAGGCAATCTAATTTTCCACTATCTATTGTTGATTGAAAATACAGATTATGCCATTATTGTTATTGATAACAAGCATTTAATTAATCTACTGTTGCACTTCATCAAAGTTAAAACACAATACGGAATACAATCTGATTAGATAAATAAAATTGTATTATTATTCAACTCGGTTGTTATCATAACATGTGTAATAACTTCAATCACGCGAGACTACTTCTTATTTGGGTGTACAATTTGAATAAAAATTTTGAAGATAGTTTTTTGATTCCCAAATAGGTGACATTTGCAATCGGTTCATCTAACGTTTCGATTATGTCTAAGAGATATTAAACGATCATTGACGATTTTATGCATGCAATGTATATCGACACGCATGAAATATCATACGTTAAGATATACATTCTTAATAAAAAAAGATTTTCATAAGAATATCTTTTGAAAATCAAAAGGTTAGAATGAATAACTACCAATATTATCTGTTTCGATAACCAAAAACTACCTCCAAAAGTTTTTAGTAGACCAAACACCCAAATGCGAAGTGGTTTCCTGGAGAGTAGATAGTGAATCATCAAATCGCTTCAGAATCATACAATAAATCAATGTAATTTTTAGGTGCTAACATATTCGATTACTATTCACCGGATTTGACGTCTTATGATTATGATGCACCTTTGACTGAGGCTGGAGATCCGACTTCGAAATATTTCGAAATTAGAAGAGTAATTTCCAAGGTATTCTCATTCACGATATATTTATCACTCTCATGATACAGCAGATTATTATATCCTTATTATTTCGACAAACTGCGATTATTGTTGATGCATGAACAAAAGTAGTTTATATCTAATTTCATAAGAGCATGTTTTGGAAAATACCACAATTAAATAATTGAATATGGATAGTTTCATGAATAATTCTTTAATATTCCAATTTGCAGTATCTGCCCTTACCTGATACACCATTACCACGGGTATCAGAAAAAGGTGACTATGGCACAGTATTGATGAGGCCAGTTTTGGGACTTTTTGACCAAAAGGCAAGAAGTTTATTTGGTGGCCCAACTAAAGAGTCGGAAAATCCACCAACTTTTGAGGCTCTAGGAATATCCAATTGGTTGGTTTTGTATGAAGCTGTTGTACCAACTACGGAGATATCAAAAGTCGATTCAGCACTCAACGCAGTGCCAAAGGATAGAGCCTTGGTTTATCTTGATGGGAAATTTGCTGGAACTCTCAGCAGAACACATAGCGTTAAGAGATTACTTCTTGGAACATCGCGTGTCAAAGAAATTAAATTACTTGTAGAAAATCAAGGTCGCGTTAACTTTGGTAACATTGATATCGAAGATTTCAAGGTAAATTTTACAAATAATTAATTTAAAAAAACAATTTATTCTGAAGCGCTTATGATAGTTCAAATTATTCTGCATATGTACCCATATTTGAATAATTAAACATTGTACACAATGTTGGTGATTATTCTATTCACACAAGGTGCATAAATCAAATTTGCGCATACAATGTTGGAAAATGAATTATTCTTTTCTTTTCAGGGAATATTCAATGTGTCTCTCAATAACGTCAAAATTTCACCATGGCGTGCGACTGGCTTCAAATTCGATAGCATTCCGAAATCTATCTTGGACGGTTCTGAACCATACATTGCTGAAATTGAAACATTATACAGTGGGCCTCAGATTCTTATTGGTCAATTCGAGATCAAAGAGAACCCTCAAGATACTTATTTAAACACAGCTGGATGGGGGAAAGGAGCTGCCTTTATAAATAATCATAATCTTGGAAGATACTGGCCTCTGATAGGCCCTCAGATGACTTTGTATGTTCCAGCCCCATACTTAAAAAAAGGAAAAAATACTTTAGTTCTAGTAGAATTAGAATATGTTCCGAAAAATCGAAAAATTAAATTTCAAAATTATCCAATTCTTGATTATCCCTAAGGAAATTAAACATCAGTGAAAATCTAGATACTTAGAATTAAATTTGTAGTTAAAATTTAGAGCCTAGTGCTCACAAATGATATTTATAGATACAGTTATATCATAACGCTTGCATCAAATGGAAGCATATCATCAATTTTAATTAATGAAACTGCGAAAAAATAATGATTGGTATCAATTTGGTATGAGATCTATAAACGTGAATCCCTTTTGACATATTTTCTTCTCCCTATATCATACCCATCAATTTGTTCTCAACAGAGTCATGAAATCGATTGTTATGAAATAAAGTATAATTATCTGCAGCAATATAAATCTTTTTATTCGTCCTTCGCGGAATTTATCTATCAATCGTCAACTCATTAATTGGTATAGATATTGTGCCGTAAATAATATATTCCTCAAATTGCTTACTGGCAGTATGTTTTCACGAAAAGACCTATTACATCCTTGCGTTGCTTAATCAGTTGTGACACATCAGGGGAGCTTACGAAAATTGCCTAGATATGTACAATGAACAGTAGTCTAGATGAGAGATACAAAGGTGACGCAAATGAGCGGAACTTGAATAATTTTTGTATATTGATTCTAGGATGATACTAATTATATGATTTTACGATTCAAGATAGAAATTGTAATATGAACAATGAATTCAATCAGGAAGAAAGATCGTTATCGAAAAGAAAATCGTAATCATGAATTCAATTACTCCGATTAATTTGGTAGAATCAAACGCCATATAATTATCTTTATTTGGCACTAAAGATTTTTGGTAGATATTTAAAATTCTGTCTGGAGAGTATTTTTCTCATTCCTTTCTTTTAGTAAACAAAAATTGAATCTCAATAAAGGTGGTTGAGATTTGTATCTCAATGTGAGATCAATTTTATATATTGTTTACAATCACCAACGAACGAAGCATGTATTTGTTGTTGCTCCACGTCGTTTAGACTGGAGGTTAGAAAATTCAATCGTTTTTATATAATAGTTACGAAGATATACCGAATTTCCGTCACTTTATATGTTTTTCAAGGAAAAAAGTACGCCCTAATGGATTGAGATTAGATGAAAGGTAAGAGATGGGAATATATTATTTTATCAAACAATTTTCTATTTAGTGATATCTATCGGTAATATCTACTTATCGGTAATTCTTTTTTTATAATAAAGAGGTTCTACCTTTTGAATCCCATTATTTATTTTGGAATAAAATAATAAACTACAATTGTATAAAAGTCAATCTGTTCCATAAAACATGACAAAACTTCCAATCTCAGACAGTGTGTTGCAGAAAAAGAACCTTGCTAATATTTAGCAGTAATGTAGAGCACGTGTGGTTTTAAAGAATATAGATATCTTTGTATGTAAACAAATTATTGAATATCTTAACATCATGGGATTTGAACATCGCGGGCAACGCCAAAATTCATATGACAGTTTTAACTCATCATGGTGGGCAATTTTTTAAGTCATGAGACCGCGAGTTTTGCGATATCCGGGAGTATATTTGAAAAGTAATCCGATGAAACATTTAATCAATTTCAGTTTTGCAGAGTAAAATGTTGCGATCATTGTTGGATGTTGTAAACATATTGTAATCTCAACATATTGCATTATTTGAAGATGTTTTGAATGAACAGTTTGGCTTTTAGATAGAACAATTCATAAAAAATAACGCATACCTGACTACGAAATGTACCTCTTGAATTAGATTGAGGCCAGTTTAAATTTTTTGTAAAGTTTAAATTTTATTACACACATACATACGCGCGCATGCATCTTTTTTCCGGAGATCATTCCCCAAGAGTTAAATCGGACTTAATTTTTGAATTCCGTATTCTAAATATTCACTAGTTAACATTCTTGTAAGGAAGAAGAATAAAATCTAACGATTCTTACGGGTGAAAAACACGTAAATCGAAAGTACATTATGTAAGGTCATTATGGTCATATGAATCAATTTATCAAAATGATTTGTATCATTTATTTTATCTCAAAGATATTCGAAATGATAGTCTTGTTTTCCACATATAACGGGATCTCAGAGCAATATAGGATTAGCAGATGTTTGGATCGTCGGTGTGCATGCTAACAGTCGCCGTGGCGCCGCGTGGAGAACGGGATACTCTTTTACATTCTCTTGAAATGTATAAAAAACTTTAGAGTATTTAAATGAATTTAAAATAGTGTGTTCAAAGTGTATACAGTTTGTCTTTGTTCATAGAATCAAAGTCAAAATATAGGTCAATGGCAGGTACAACGATAAAGATATGTATCGGCTCACTGCTGATTTATTTATCAATCTGTAGCAGTTCTAATGCTTTGGAATCTAATGTGAGTATCTACTGAAATCATAATTGAATACACAATCTTCTCCTGACAAATATAAATTCATGTGTCAACTTTTAACGCGAACCTTCAAAATGATCTCGGTGAAAATTCTGAACAGAATTATTTTATTAGTGGAGAGACAGACTGAGGGAGAATATATTCTGTTTATTAGGTCAACCAAGACTACAGTTTCGCAATTGATTATGACAATGACCAATTCCTCCTCGACGGGAAGCCGTTCCGATATGTATCGGGAAGTTTCCATTATTTCAGAGCTCCAAAACAAAATTGGCGAGACATTCTCAGGAAGATGAGAGCCGCTGGATTGAATGCTGTTTCAACGTGAGTTCGTATAACTTCCGCAATTTAAAAAAAAAGCGAATGTTTGTACAACCGACATTATACTTTTTATTACCGCAATTATACTACTAGGTACGTGGAATGGAGCTTGCACGAACCCGAATCAGAACAATGGTTCTGGGATGGAGACGCCGACATAGTGGAATTCATTAAAATAGCTCAAGAAGAAGATTTGCTCGTTATCTTGAGACCCGGGCCATACATTTGTGCTGAACGAGATTTCGTGAGTTACCACTTGATTGATTATCCAGTAGCTACTACTCATAGATACCTACAAAGTATCTCTTGATTAAACGATTAAATATGTTCATATTCTAATAAACTAGCACTCTAGAATTGAATAAACGTGGAAATAAAAATTTAAAGTTGACCATAAAAGTCCTTGCGATTTGTTCGTATTCTTAACCAAGATTAATTATAGACTAGAGCTAATGGTTTTGAAGATTCATAATAGTGTATTATGCACCTAAGCAAGATTAGGCAATTCTGGCATGAAAACGTTGCGACTCAAACGTACCGAGAGTTGCAAGATTGCGCGTGTCGAAATAGATTAAATGAGCTAGGTACTATTATTATTGTTATGATTCCAATTTAATCATGTAAATATTTCAATGTTGGAGAAGTTTCATTTTGTAATATATTGCTCAGTCCTGTTATATATCAATATATTTTCAATAGGGAGGTCTGCCGTATTGGTTGCTGAAACTTGTGCCAGATATGAAGATACGTACAAACGATGAAAGTAATGAGTAATCTAACTATTTCATTTTGGATCTATAATTCGACTGAAACTTTTTGAGGTAGTTTCTCGATACCCAAACAGGTGATATTTACAGACTATCGTCTCAACGTTTCAATTCTCTGCAGATATTAAACTGTTAAAAAAGATGACAATAGCTTGCGGAAATCGAAACGTTACAACGAGTCATTAGATATTGTCTATTTTTATAATCGTAAGCTGCCTCCAAGAGTTTCGGCAAGATTAGAGACTCAAATCTCAAGTGGTGATTCCTGGCGAGTTCATTCGATCAAGCTAATGAAATGTTTTTCACAGGATATTTATTATATGCTGAAAGATTTCTTAACCAAATCTTTGAAAAAACGAAGCCATATTTAAGAGGTAAAGGAGGACCAATCATTATGGTACAAGTATGTGTCTCGAACATTATAGTATTCGATTAAGAATTATTATAAAGAAATGAAAGAATTCAATAATAATAATAATAATAATGACTTTTTGCAACAGGTTGAGAATGAATACGGAAGTTTCTACTCTTGCAACGACGAGTACAAGCAAAAAATGTACGAAGTATTTGATCATCATGTTGGAAAGGACGCCGTACTCTTCACAACTGATGGACCGAGTGAAAGTATGCTGAAATGTGGATCAATTCCTGGAGTTTATGCAACAGTTGACTTTGGGACCGGTTCAAACGTTAGAACTCAATTTAGGATGATGAGAAAATTTTCACCAAAGGTAAATTATCTACAGATAAATTTCTCGACGAATACCAATGATCAGATTTTCAATATTTCCTAAATAAGAAAAAAATGATTGGAAGATTAGTCGTTACAAATAAAAGTAAAAGAAATGTTTCAACTAAAAGTGTTTATCAGAACCGAGTTATAAGCTTTAGTAAGAGTTATAATTATCAAATTGAAATGATATAAACATGAAATTATCATTTTCTACCGTTTTCTTCTATGATACATTCTTAAAATCACATAGCCTACCAAATTATGGTGTCGAAAAATTGAGCAAGTAATAGATTTTTCTTTATTTTATCAAAATTTCAGGGTCCACTGGTTAATTCGGAATTTTATCCAGGATGGCTCACGCACTGGGGCGAAAATTTATCAAAGGTAAAATCTGGAAATGTGGTCAAGACTCTTGACGACATATTGGGCTATAACGCATCGGTCAATTTGTACATGTTTTACGGTGGAACAAACTTTGGATTTACGTCTGGTAATTATTGATACGACATATTACATCAACTTAGTTTGAACTTTGATTCACTTGAAAATACCATTTAGGTGCCAATATCAATGCGCATTATTGGCCCCAAATAACTTCTTACGACTACGATGCTCCACTGACCGAGGCTGGTGATCCAACTCCTAAATACTTTGAAATCAAGGACACCATATCAAAGGTAAAAATCATCTTGAATTGCAAAATTCCGAAATTTAGATCAACTCTGATGGAGTATCTCAATCGATTCTTCTAGTATTTGCCCATGCCAAACATTGAAATTCCAACAGTGGCTCCAAAAGCAAATTACGGAAATGTATCTATGACACCGATACTAGATTTATTCACGGAAGAAAGCCGAACAACTTTTGGAACCCAACGGGGCCTGTTTTTCAATCCACCAACTTTTGAATCTCTAGGTCTACCACATTGGTTGGTTTTGTACGAAACTAGTTTGCCGTCATTGAAAGCTGATTCAAACAATACGTTAGAGGCTGTAACTAAAGATAGAGCTTTGGTATATATAGACGATAAATTAACTGGAGTACTAAACAGGATGGACGAAACTTATTCTTTATCTTTACCCAAAAATGAAGGGAAACAGATGAAATTATTAGTGGAGAATCTGGGTCATGTTAATTTCGGAAGTATTGACGTTGAGGACTTTAAGGTAACAATGAAATAAATCGAAGCATTCATAATTACTTTCACTTACAAAAGTGAATCATCTAACATGGTTATTAATATTTCAATGAAAATTGATTCGCAGGGTATTTCGGATGTAAAGTTCAACGGCAAAGAGATTGAGTCATGGCAAGTAACTGGCTTCCAGCTGTCATCATTAGTAATCGATAACTTTAAAATCGAAAAAACGTCGGCACAGACTGGCAAGCTTGAAAACGGACCCCAATTCCTAGTGGGGTACTTTGAAGTCAAAGGTACACCTCTGGATACCTATTTGAATACCAATGATTGGGGGAAAGGGGTAGCTTACGTTAACGGTCACAATCTTGGAAGATATTGGCCCTCTTTAGGACCTCAAGTTACGCTGTACGTCCCTGCAGCTTACCTCAAAGAAGGCAAAAATGACTTGGTTTTGTTAGAGCTGGAAAATGTACCTGAAAATAGACAGATCAAATTGCAAGACACACCAATACTTGATAAACCTATATAAATTTGAAAAACCATATGCTCCAATGTTTCATATGGTGCATTGATTTCATACATGTAAGAAATATAAATTATCTTGAAGATTTCAGTAAATTCGTTCACACGAATGTTTTTTTTATTTCTGAACATGAGCAAAAATGGTAATTCTTATAATAAATGTCCCAAGAATTTAAATCATATATGCACTTTTTGTAAATCGAAACAAAATAATCACTCAATAGAATGTTAAACTAACAAATTATACCATGAGTATATTTTTGAAAAAAGTTTTCTTATGTCTATTTCTACATGCTCTACGAGTCTCATTTATTTCATTGATAAAATTACTTATAAAGCCCAGAAATCGCCTCTCCATAAAAGGCCCACGATAAAACCTCGGAATCTTGATTAGCGGATATAGGCTTTCGCGGTGCTCCTCGAAACGAAGCATCATAGTATGTATTGGCGGGGCGTCGATTGATCGGCGATGATGTTGCTGTTCCGTGCGGCTCATCCGGCCTCACATGGACAATACCTCGAAGCCCACAATAAAAACAGGCAAATCAATGGCAGCATGATATCGTAACGCCAGCGGCACACACAAGTGACAAATGAAGTCAGCACCGACTGACTCCGCGAGAAACATATTTGTCGATTAGCTCGAGAGACGCGCATGAAAAATCGAAGCGTTGTTTTCGCAGCTTTTAACGCTCGCTCGCGTTGTCAATTTATTGTATATTTCAATAAATTTCTGCAGTGAAGTAACTTATGAACTAGAAGTAATATGAAGAGTTTATCTCACAGGGAATTTTTTCCATTTTACATTAAATTCATTAGAATTTGCTTTGAAACTTCAATATGTGATATTATACTTTGAAATATATATACACTACTGAAACGTTCATTCGTAGAAACAGTGTATATTATACGTAAAATCGATGACACTTTCTCGGCACAGAAAAATTAACTATCAAAAATGTATTGGAATAATACATGTAAAATATAATTAGATGAGATATAAGACTATTTCAAATCGTTTTCGAAACCATTAATTTCTTAAATACTGATTTCCTCAGATAAAATCAACTCCATGTCAACTTTTTTCAACTAAATTTATAAAAATGAATTTGATTTCTCATTTTAAAGCATAATTCTACTTAAAAGAGAATGAATGAATGAACCAAGTTCGGAATCGTTGAGACTCCGCCTCACGCCGCTAACGCCACTCTTGTCATGCGCCGCGCAATACGATTTTATTAGAAGCCCCTTGAACACCTGCGATACCAACACTTACTTCACCTCGAGGGCGCAGCTTCAGTAGAGACCTTCCACAAACTCGCATTCAAATTGTATACTCATATTTACCGTATTTTCCTGCTATCACTTTGATCATGTTTGGTAAGTAGAAGAATTATTGAATTATTGTCAGAAAGTTTTGTGTACTTGCAACATATTTCAACTAAAACTTATACGTTTACCAATTTCATGTTGTAATCATTGTTGAATCAAGTTCATTATGAGAAAATTTTTGATTTCTTAAATAAAGTTGTTGAAACACATGTCCAAGAATGAATTTATTTTCTGAAGGGATCAAGTTTGAAACGGAAATTGTGCCTTCAAAAGAATTTCGATGTTTTTTTATCTCATTTCGTTTCGACTGATTTTGATAAAACTTATCTCGCGAGTTAATAATAAAAAATCCTAGAACAAGATGTCCCTTTGGATTTGAGCTGTCGTAAAAATCTTGAACAAAACTCAGTAAAAGATGCGAAGTATCTGAAACGTCTACCCTGTCAGATTTGTGGTAAACAGTTTGATCGACCTTCACTGCTGAAAAGGCATGCAAGAACCCACACTGGTAAGATCAAGTATCTGAAAACAATCACATTTTTTCATTTTCAAAAGGACTAACTTTACTTGAAAAACTTAGGTGAGAAACCGCATGGCTGTGTTTTTTGCGGAAAAACTTTCAGTACCAATAGTTCTCTGAATACTCATGCAAGGATCCACACTGGTGAAAGACCTCATGAATGTCCAATCTGTGCTAAGCGATTTACCGCATCTTCAAATTTATACTATCACCGTATGACACATTTAAAAGTAAGTTAAGTGGAGAAATTTCAAATTTTGCTATTATTCATCAGATTGTTCATTATTATTATTATTATTTATCATTTATTACTTGTCATTATACTCGCAAGTCCGAAAACATCATTCATTTAAATACTTAATCGTCTTCATGTATGTAACATATAGTTGAGAGAAAAAAAAAATTTTCTCATTCTATTTTCAAGCACTACACATGTATTCAAGTATTTCTTTCTCAACACTGATAATATTTCCAAGTAATTCACAAGATATGCGTTAAATATGTAGCAGTAATTTGATTAGAATCCCATATGGGTATTAAATATTTTTCTCTCAAAAAATTAAATTAGCATCGGTTTATATAAATTTGTCAAGTTATAATTTTTTTCTCAATTTTATCTATCCATTATTCAAAAGTTTATTTCGAATGCAAATTATTCAAAAATGGAATTTGACAAATGAAATTAAAATTTAGGTTAAACCACATAGATGCACGGAATGCAATCGTTCTTTTCCTACACCTGGAGATTTGAAAGCACACAGCTACTCTCATACAGGAAATTGGCCCTTAAGATGTCCTGTTTGCTACAGAGGTTTTTGTAAACCAAGAATTTTCCATCATCATGTTAAAATTCATAAAGGTATAAGCAACTCATTATTATCAAGGATAATTTAAGTTATTTTCCTTCAAAGTAAATACTTCAAAAACATTGTAGGTACTCATTCAAAGCAATGCAGAACTTAACAAAAACTGATAATTCAAGTATTCATAAATGTTATATTAATCATGATTTACTACAAAATTTGGTATATCAAAACGAACGAAGAAGTAAACATCAATAAAATTATAAACATAACTATGCAATATTATCTGCATCAACTACTGGTCACCTTATACACGAAAACCATGATTATGATAGTAAATTTTAATTTAGTAGTCGTCAAATATATCGAAGACATTATAATCGACTATCAGTTTTATCAAAATAGTCATTTATTCAAAAACTATATTTATCGTACATTTACGACTAGTAGTTCTCATATTTAATGTTTAAAAAAAGATCGTTTTTATAATCTATCTTATCACTTATAACAGATGCTATTATATAAATTTCTACTATAAGCTTAACTCGTATAACAAGATACAAAATAAACTTTGGATTATGAATAATTTCTCAGTAAGAAAATAGAATTGTGAAAATTATAAAAAAATTTCAACCATCATAAACTTATGCAGTATTTGTCATTGCTTCAGGTTCAAAACCAGAATCATTTATGACGTCAACTTCGTGTTTTTTGGTTTCAATTTTCAACTTATCGTCCAATTCTGTTCTACCTTCTTTAATAGACTCCTCTAACATACTGCTTGACGCCTTCGATTTTTTTGCCTCTTCTTCCATCATGGAATCATCCATCATACTACTAGCAGTCGATAAATTAGTCTTTTTTTCACCTGCTTCGTCTTCTGTAGATTGACCAGCTTCGTCGCCATTTCGATCTCTGATTTTTAAATTCCCAACTCCGGGAACATTTTCTTCAACTTCAGAACCAGAGCCTTTGTTGTCTTTACCTTCATTCTTTTCATGTGCGTCTTGGAAAGTTGCCGACTGTGCTGCATGCGTTTGCGATGATGTATCGAATTTCAAGATTTCACGAAGAGCCATTGTAGCGTAAGAAGATGATTTCAAATTCATTTCAACAATGAGTGCTTTGAATGATCCGTCTGTGGAGCAAGATGAAAACTTTAGATACGATACGCGACTGTGTAAAATAATTATTGCTCTAATTTGAATATACAGACCTGGGTTATCTTGCAGATCTTCTTTGCCTTTCATTTTTTCCACATCAGAAACAATTAGATCTTCAATTTTATTCGAATATCGAATGCTCTTCCACTTCAAGTCTTCAGGCACCTGAACAATTTTCCTATACGATCCACCCAGTGAATATTTCCTAGAATATCAAAATATTTATAAAGATCAAAGAAAATCAATTACACCGAATTTTCATTTGTTATACTAACTTGTTCTTCTGCTTCAAATCTGCAGTGAGCCCATCTTTTTCAAGATATTCATCATACCAAGCTTTGGCATATGGAGGATAAGTCACTTTCCACCCAGGTTGAGGCATGATAATATCAGTGATTTTATATTTTGAAAGGTCTTGTTCAGTTAGTATTTTGACTTTAGGTAAAGGTTTCTCGTTATCTGCCTTCTTACTCGATTTGTCATCTTCTACCTTTGGTTCTTCGTTCTTCTCTCCTATGGTTGGTTCGGTTGGTTTGTCTGTGTCTTCTATCTTGAGATTGTCAGTCTTTTCTTCTTTGGCGGCAGTACTCTCATCAGAAGTTGGCTTTCCATCTTCATCAGATATCCGTTCATGTTGAGGTTCTTCGTGATGTACATGCTCATCTTGTGTCTCAGGATTCTCATAAACCAAATCACCAACAATTGGCTTGAATCCAAATTCCTTGAGACGCCTCGAGACCATTATATTCCACGCTAAACTTTGATATGCGTGAATATACATCAACGTGGTATTTCTTGGAATCATGTCTAGTGCTCCTTGGAGATTTTTCTGTCCGCAGATGTTGATTCCCCAGAGAAGCTTGGCCTCAAGCCTATCTGTGCGACCAATTTTCACATACGCAAGACGTGAATCTTGGGTTTTTTGATAACACTCTCTTGCTTCAGAAAGATTGAAGTCTTGTTCTCCTTCTCTTGGTTTCAAGATCAAGTCAACAGCTTCAGACCAGTTACCTGCAAGATCATACATTTTGAATACTTGAAGTATTTATATTTGTAAGAGTAGATTTTCCCATGATCAAAATTAATTTTTGGAAGGCAGATTACATATTTTCATTACTTTTTAGATTATAATTATTTACCTTGCAGAAGAGCTTTTCCAATCTCATATGTAGGTATCGTTGCTATGGCGCCAAATCTTTGTAATCCATAGTAGTTAATGAATCCATTATCACGAAGTGAAACCATTGCTTTTTCAATAAGTTCATCAGAAGCACTAACATTCCTAAGTGCAATAGTAAATCTATTGCCTTCAAGTTTGCCTAGCTTTAGAGGCTCTTTATCAAATTTGAAATTCCCAACATAAACACCTCTGACAGCTCTTGCAGCATTCATGATGTTCTTAGGATTCATCTTTCTAACACTGATCCACTGTGTCGTCTTAGCTCGACGATCTTTGGTACCTGCATAGTTGAAGATTGACGACTTAACACGTAGGATTCTGGATAACTGATTCAAAGCATCCATTGTATCCAAGTTGGTTTTGTGCAAAATAAAGTGACAATAATCACCACCCCTGATTGACCAATCTTTTCGGGTGTCAACTCTGAATCCTGAACAAAAGAATCACAAATTTAAAATATTTTCAAATTTGACATTTTTTCAATATACAAATAATTCAGCTTACCAAATTTATTTGTGTATTCTTTTGAAAACACAATAACTTTTCTGTTTTCAATGTCCTTTGTCTCACTGTAAATAGATGTCAATACCTTGACAACTTTATGGATACATTTTCGCTGTTCCTTATCCATTTCTGTAACATCGATTTCAACAGAAGGATCATCTGCAATCGTTTTGAGTTTTTCGTAAACATCTTCGGGTATTTTTTTCCGGAGCTCCTCTATATTTTCCATTTCTTCTGGCTCTGGAGGAATATCTTGATTGGTCAACTTGGCTATATCTCCATTCAAATCAATTTCGTGAACAACAAAGTCATTGAATCTTTCTTTAATGGTTCCTGTGAAACCTTCAACGTCTCCAACATATTCAGTGATTCCAAGGTCCACTTCTTTGAGCCTCTCTCCAACATCAAATCTGGCCCTCTTAGAGTAGGGACGTCTATTGCCTCCTCCTCCATGATAGCCTATCAAAACATAGATTAGTTTTTTCACTCTTGATTAATTATCAAGTTAATAATCAAATAAGACTATGACTGATATTTTATCTATAATAATCTAAAATGTACGATTATAAAAATGGAATAAGTTCTGATGAATTGAGAATGCTTGCAAACAAATATTGAAAATAGACACTGCAAGTAGAAAAAGTATCTACTAGACTTGTAATACTGAACACAGAAAAAATAGATTCATGAAATGACCTCATCATCATAAACCCCATTAATCATCAAATTCAAAAGTAAAAACTTATTATCCATTTATTGAGCACGATAAGTTAACACCAATTTTTCCTGATTTTGAATTAATTAAAATTATAAATATTGTAATTGACTTTATCTAATAAATATACAGAAGTCGATAGCGAGACTCCCCAAAAGTTCGAAATTCATAAGAAAGTGATAATAGAATACAAAAAAAATAGAAGAATCGTCAAAATAGGGAAATACTTAATTATCAAGGACAAAATTCATTCCCAAGTGTTTCTCTTCTCAAGCTACTCACATAAGCCAAGCTGGCTGAAATAGTGAGACCTCAATCAAAACACGTACTTGATTTCCAAGAACGTAAACACAAACAATTCACCTTGATAGGGCTGCTACACTCTTGAAGGTGAATTGTGAGAATCAAAATCTGATGACTTTATTAAACCCAGCAATACATAATAATTTGAATCTTACCGGATGAGAAATTCAAACGAGTTCAAATGAAAATCTAAAATTAATCCTGATAGGAAATAATTTTTGTTAGAACCCTCGAAAACAAATGAAGGGCAATGAAGATTCAACTCACGGTTCTTTCCGTAAAACCTGCCGTTGTCGCGGTTGTTTCGGTTACCACCGTAATGATTGTTGCCGTACTTCCTTGGTTTCTTCCTGTCGTCGCTTTTTTCTTTCGACTCGCCGACCGCGTTTCCAGCGCGATCGCCTTTTTCTTTGTCCTTCTCGCTGCGTTCTTTTCCGCCACGAGGCATTTTGGAACTGCACAGAGAAAAGACGCCATCGCATTAATTAAATCTCATTCCGAAACTCGCAATCGTATACTATACTCGAAAATCTGAATATATCTTGGAAATGCCAACAATGGACAGCGATCCCGAAGTATTTGCCGGCAAACAAAGCGTCGCGATAGAAATGAGGTTCCAGGAAGTTATTCGGATCGAATTGTTGTAGATAATAAATCGCGGAAATGGTAATAATCAAATTTTATCTAATGAATTGAGCAAAATTGTTTGATATATATGGTGTAACTTACATTTTACACTGGCTCGTTCAAGGTTATGTTCCAAACTGTAGATGCGCGCTCTGCGGCTTTCAAAGTTGGAATGGCCGGGGGGGAATGAACGCAATTGCGCGAGCGAACGATTCGAAACGAAATAAATCAGACAGATCTGTTTAGTGTGTTTTTCCAGGTATTTATTCGCAGTGTTGCCACGTCATTCGTACCTGGCGGGATTTTGATTTTCAAAGATTTGAAAAAACTTTCAATTCTCTGAGGTGGAAGTATCATTCCATACTTAGCCATCGTAAAATCCGATAAAAGGTGAAGAATTACAGTTTAAACTTTGAGTAAATCATGTACTTATAAAGCGTGAATTATTCCCATCATAGAAAAATCTTTCATTCTCCTGTTGAGACGTGGAGAAAGTTTCAATATTTTTCCTTCCTTCAAAATTTATCAAACACAAATATGTAACTGCCATATAGTTAATGTTTTATGTATGAATGGTAATATCAACGAATATTACATTACAAATACAGTATTAAGCTGGCAACGAATATGAATTCCTACCTTACCGATTAAAAGTCAATCTAACATAACCAAAAAAAATTGAATTATAAACATATAGAGTAGTAGACCTCACGGTTTGTAAAACTTTTGATTTATTTCATGTTTCGACAGTCAGTCCAAGACTGATTAATTCCGTGATGTTTTAAGAAGTATTTTATTTTGAAATTGTACATATTGATAACTGTAAAATAAATTGTAACTGCAGCAAAAGAATGTAGATCATTAACAGTGTATGATTTATTTTAATTTTGCGTTAATACTGTACATATTTGTGAAAAACGATGAGTGAAGAAGAAAGAGTTGATCAGAGCATATGTGAAACTGAGAATACATCAGTTTCGCCAAATGGTATTGAAAATGTGGAATCAAATGTTACAAGCGATGAGCCCCAACAAGATCACATTGATATAAATGAAACTGAAGTAGTTGAAAACGCTATCCCTACAGTTCCATCTGTCACCCAGAGAGCATTTTACAAAGAACAACCAAAACGATCTGTGAAGAAAGATGATGATGATGTTGAAGAATTTGATACAGACGATGAAGAAGAAAATAGTTCATCTGAACAAAAAACTTCTGACCAACCAAACACTATTGAACGAAGTCTGACAGAGCATTATAGTTATGAAGGTGATAAATGTATTTATACAGAACCAGAAACTGGTCGTAAATTAATTTGGAATTCTTTGGAAAACAAATGGTGTAAGTCATTATTATTAGAACAGAATTATTCCTTTTATTATACTTAAAAGTCTTGGAAAATTCTTTCCTGAAAAAGATGAGCGTTGAATAGTTAGCATCAATTCAATAACTTCTAAAATGCTTGGCTTTGTTGTCTTTAACTTTTATATAAACAGTTTGTAGATTGTTGCATGGAATACTTCCATTTTCCAGGATAAAAAATCAACATAGATTTCATGCCTTTAAAACATTATTTTTAAAGTTTCAATTTTGTAAAATTGTAATTTGATTTTCAAAATTCAAACAGAAATTTTTGTAGCAATCATATTGAATAGAAAATAAAACTGAGAATCACTATTTCTTTTACATTAAGTAAACAAATACTTCTTAAGACTAATAATTCAATAATTTTGTGGATACGATTCAGGTGATTACAAGGAAGGTGAAAGCAAAGGAGGGGAAACAACTGTACAACCATCAACTACTCAAGACAATTATGGATTTGAAAATGATACTCATACTTATACAGATCCAAATGATGGCAGCAAATACTTTTGGGATCGTGAAAGGAATGCTTGGATTCCAAAGGTATCTATTTATAATTTATTATAGATTACATGAATTGATTACATAAATTATAACTCCTCTTCTAAAACTCAAAATTTTAGCAATGTCAATCAAATCTATATAATTAACTATGTTTCAGATTGATGATGATTTCATGGCACGTTATCAAATGAGTTATGGCTTTGTTGATAATACTAGTACTCCTAGTACAGCATCTGAAAATAAACCTGATGCTCCCAAACCTCCAAAAGTAACTAAGGAAGAAAAAAAAGCAGAGAATAAAAGAAAAGCTCAAGAACCACCAAATTGGTTTGATGTGGATGAGGCTCACAATACTACTATTTATATATCAAATCTTCCCTCTGATGTTACTATGGATGAAATCAGAGAATTAACTATAAAATGTGGACTACTTGCTCGAGATGAAAAAGGAAAGGACAAGCTAAAATTATATACTGATGAAAATGGTGAATTGAAAGGTGATGCTCGGTGTACATACATTAAGGTGAGTTCTTTCGTTTTTTAGCTAGAAATTGTTAAAATCTCTTTCTTTGTTCAATTAGAATAAAAAAAAAATATTTTTCTATTTTTTACTTTAGTTTATAAAAATATGAATTATATTTTAAATTGAATTCTATAATTCAACAACAGATTTACATGTTGCTTTCAATTATTCGGTATCCTCATATGGGAGGAATTATTACGTTTTATATAAAGTTTTATTGATTATTGATGGTACAGTTGATGATTGCTTAATAATGCTTGATAATATTACTAAATTGACATATAATTATTTACAAGCAGTGTAGTAGAAAAATATGTGAATATTTTAAAGACTTTGATTGTTCATAGTTTTGGCAGTAGTATTGCTGATACTTGAGTAATCTTTATCTAGTTGACTCACATGAGAAACAGACATAAGATTTCATTTTGAATAAAACTTTTCGATACTTAATATAATGGAGAACATTTTTTTCATGTGAGCACATAAAAGATATAAAAATGAATCGTGTTAACTTCAAAGTTCCACCTATTATTATATAATTTATTATAAACTGACTAATGTACTCAACATTTTTACGCAAAACAGAAGTATTTCAATTTCAATTATTTTTAGATAATAACTGAAATTTATAAATCTGATCTTGTATTTCTAGATTTTTGAAAGTAATCATCTCAAATAAAATGGATTTACTTCTTAACTGAATTCAATTAAATATATCAAAAGTACACATAAATGAAATCATAATGAATAAGATAAAGAAATAAATTATCTTTTCATTCAAATAATCCCTTGAATTGTAGGTTTATCAAGTTGACTTATTGAAATTATCTATTTCATGAAAGAAGTAATGAGTTCAGACTTGATAAAAGTATCATTTAAATGTCATGTTCTCGTCAATTCTATTTTTTATAATACAGTATGATTTTACATTTTGATTAATTCCAATTTGAATAATTTTCTAAAACAAAATAGAAATAAATTTTTTGACTGCAGTTATTCTAATGCTTTCTTATTCTAATCTTAATTGGAAATATATTATACAAAAAATGTTCCATGTAGATCATGTTATTGTATCTGATGTATGAATTATTTGTCCAAATATTGGCCGCAAATTGCTACACTCATCCGCCATCTATTTTAATTTTACGTAATAAGTCTTCAAAACTCATATTTCTTATCGAACTGTTTGGTGCAGTATCACCTTCTATTTCATGACTGACGAGTTTAATTCTTAATATTTAGCTTTTATTTTCCCTAAGCGATTGAATTCAATGTTATACCTCAATTGGGTTACTTATGCAAAATCAAATGAAAATTGAATGAGTCATGAAATTTTAGCCAATGAAAAACTTATTCACCACTATTTGGATGCAATAACCTCTTCTGTACTATAACTCATTTTTTATAAAAATCTGGTCTTTAGCTATTTTTTAAATTTCTAAACTGCATACAATTTATAGTTTATTGAAATTTTTTATCAAATGTTTCATCAAAGCTAGCATGAAAATTCGTATTTCCCAATGCTGAATTAATCAAATACTCATTTGTTTGTCTAATTTTCAAACTTTTTTTCAATACTGTCGCGAATATAAGTACTTAACTTACTACACATACACAATTTGAAAGTCATTCATCGCGGTATTCTCTATGAAGTCGCATGTCAAGCCGTTTATACAGAAAAAATAAACGACCTCGTGCTGTAGAGTGCTTAGTTCCTATCAATCAGCTACTACTTAAACCCTATATTATCATCTGAGAATGACGTGCTCTAACGAGCACCCATGATGAATAAGGCGCTTTAGTGTCAACTTTAATGAAACCGCACTGGATTGAAATATTAATTTGCAATTACCAATTCATCATCTCGAGTGACTTTTCTTCAGGGATTTAATCGTATTGAGTTAATAAAAATGAATGAGATTATAAAGTATTAAAACATAGTTGTCGCGACGCTACCAAAAGTAACCGGGAAGTACAAAGAATCGAGCGAAAGTATCGTCGCTGTAACTATTTCTCTGCCCAACGGGGAAGACGCGTCAGATCTCAGGATTTGTGAAGAATCTCCTCGCGGACGAAGTCGCTGTTGATGCGAACGACCCTTGGGTACACGACCTCGTCTTCGCTGAGCTGACGGGGCTGGTGGACGCTGGGGCCGACGAATCCATGGCCGGGTAGAGGTGACGCCTGAGCCAGTCGCTGCTCCCCCGGCTTGTGATGTTTCCCATTGCCCCGGGCTCGCGGGCCCTTCGCCTGACCCATCCGTTGTCGCTTCAGCGAAGCCGCCCGTGAGCTGGAAATATTCAAGTCAGTCGTAAATAGATTGGCGGTGATTTTTTGTTGGTCGGAATGAAACAGTCTGATTAACCGCGAATGTTATAAGGATATTTCTCGTGCGGGATAATCTTGGGAAGGCTTAGATGAGGGTATCACTTTATGGTGGTTACACTTATAAAATTTATGAGTAATAAGTAACGGGAAAAATAGAAAGTCTGTAATTTTTTTTTTTTTTTGAGATTTTCTTATAATTTGAATAATCCCATCCCCCATCAGTAGTTTCATATTTTATACTCAAATTCTTCATCCGAAATTGGTAAACTGTAGTAATTCTTAAAATAAAATTCACTGCAATTAAACTATTTTTAATAAAATATTTCTGAATGAAATAGGGTTCGCGCATGCAACATAAAAGTAAAAGTTTTCGATAGCTTATAAAGTAAATCAAAAAATATGAACGGACTTCGAAACAAATTAAAGTAGAGGCTGAGAGGAATGGATCGCGCACGACGCTCTGACTAGAAATAAATCTACGCTTCCGAGAAGTGATCTATAAAAGCATAGGGTGACTCTTACCCTTTGGGAGGCCGCGAACCTGGCTTGATTCCGTGGACCCAAATCTGATTATCATCGGGCAGATGCCAATTCTTTTTTCGCATGGACCTCAGCTTGTTCCTATGCCTTCGGTCGAGTTTATGCTTGCTGCGCTCGTCTTTCGTTGGCCTCAATCTTTGGTTTTGCGGGGCTAGAGGATCGCTTATGTTTTTACGCCGCCTGCCTGCAATTAAACGTTGAGTAATATTTACCTTTTTAGATAGCTGAAGACGCTTGGCTAGATAAATTTTCATTGGTGGGCTGTGTGAAATACGAAACAGATCGATTGTGACATTTCTTTATCGGTCATTATCTCGATAACATACTGCACTCAATTATTCTGATTGAAATACTCATAATCGATTGCATCGAGATGGATGATTAACATTCGAACATTGAACGATATGCGGGTGAGAAAAAATCGTATTGTGTAGTAAATCGATCGTTCTTGTTCAACGCTTTCAAATTCTATAAACAATCTTAGTTAACAGTAAATTTTAGGGATTATCATTATACAAATTATGAAGATTATCAGTTACCATCGACACTCTATTTCCAAGTTCGTAAGTTATACTTTCAACAACAAAAAATTTTATTTCCTTTGTTTGCATAATCAAGAAACAAATGAAAATTCTGAACACCAATCGTTTAGATGCAGTTGAATTGATCGCACCCACTCACTACCGAGATGAATTTATGTAGCACATAGATGTACGAATTAGTCATTCGGATTTTTACATATTTGTTTTGACCAAATCTATTATTTCGGCATTGAGTAAGAAAAATTGAGAGTATATTGACTATTCTATATTTTCGATGTAGTTTCTTGATGACATTTTTACTTACTCGCTGATATCTGCGAATAAGAAAATTTTCTGCTGATATCTTCTACTTATTAAAGATCCTTTCAAACGAGTAGGTTGTTCATGTTAGTATTGTTTCTTTATTTATAATTTTTTTCTGCTATGAAATAACTAAATTTCAATCTTCATTTTACTTGCTGTTATTTTTTTTCTATAAATAATATTATTTTCAGTGAAGAATTGCATTTGACTAGAATTCAGTCCACGAAATTTGCAACTGAAAAATATTGAGGTTAAACTAATTCGAACTTTGCATCTCATAAATAACAATCACTCTCTCGCGTAAGCAGGAATATGTTCGCAGTTTTCGTGGAATCGCATCATTTTTCAATTCAATACGAGTTGTAGCCAACAGTACGTCGCACGCTCAACTAATCAGATCTTACTTTTTCATCGTCAATTAACACCATAGAAGATGTTCTGCATCTATTTGGTCGAGCTTAATGTTATGAGTCTAGCTACCCGTATCGTAGTAATTGTTTTCTGGAACTATTTTTTTCGTGAATAATAATTCATTTTTATAAAAAAAAACGTTGAAGGCAGAGTTGGTGTCACCTGATCACATTTTTCCGAAAAATCCCAACATGTCCTATATTTTTCAAAATCTAGTTTACTTCAATACTTTGAAATGATAAAATAAAACAAAAATTAATAATAAACTTGTATAAAAAAGAAAACAAATATTTTTGATGATTTGGTTCACGTGAATTCAAAGCTAACACGTTGAGCAATCTATGCCATCACTATCCCGAAATAGAATTTCCAATGGTGCAAGTTTCTATTTGCGTTTATCATAAAATCCAAATGGAATTGTCAAACAAGAAAACAATTGAATTCCAACCTTTCAATACTTTTTCATGACGCCCCATCACATCTTGGATGTTTTCCAATTAAGTAACATCATCGCGAAAATACGAAGGAGGAAAAAGCAATACAAGCGAAAAAATGATCATATATTCATACTTTTACCAATTCTGCCGGCCGGTACTTCGCAAATAAAGTATTTTTGCTCGACGCAACTCCTTGCATTCCATTTATACTGCTGTGTGGGGTCCAGTATCATGCAGTTGTAGTTGAAGTTCTTGGAAAGTGGTGGGTCCATCTTGCCAAAGTTCTCGAATAGTACTTTATCACCTGACTCGCCCCATTCCCAAATCATTCGACGCCAGTTGTAAATGCCACCGATCCATCTCTCAAGTTGCCCTGTTAGATGGAAAATATCGCAGCAATTTATGAAAATAAATCTTGTTACATTCGGCGAACTTTTGCTTTTTGCGTCCACATATCAGGAAGTACTTATATGAAACTTGACGGAATTATTCAGTCACCTTTGGGAATCAGATGTGATTGAAATGAACAAGTAAATGATTTCGAATAAATTCAGTATCAATATGATAAATCTAATTTAATTGATTCTCCAGACTTAGAAGATTGCAAACGTAATCACACCAATATTTCTGTAGTTTTGTCAATAGTTCAATGATGATTCTGTTGAATGTATGATCTCTCAAATTTACTTTTTGAAAAAATACGGATATCGTAAGTGAAAGACTTTTTCAATATGCGATCTTTTATGAAAAAAAAAATGTTCAACCGGAATATTTATGAATGAATGTACGTACTTGTAAAAGTAAAGTGTAAAATAAATTGAAAATTTGTTCGATAAACCGCGTTGTCTATCAGCGCGTTAAATTATACCTTTCGGATTCCATCAAATCCACGTCGATTATATGACAATTGATTACTGCAGTAATCCGAGTGCGATTCGCACCATGTAGAAATTGAATGTCAAATCGATCAAAAAAATCAATCAACAGCCTGATTACCACAGGTATTTCCTCAATAATTGCTATCATCAAGTCGAAACGTTAACTCGATGAAACCAATCAGTATGAATTCGAATAGCCATGAGTTAGCGAGTTGGTAACAGGAAATGTTGAAAACACGCGGGGAAGCCAGCTCAACCCGAACTCACTGAACTGTTCGCCCATGAGGTACTTCCTGAGGATCTTGTCTTTCCCGTTTCGGTTGAGAACGGCTAGGGTGGCGTTCCTGGCGGTGCACTGGAAGTGGGCCTCCCGCCACTGGGCGGTGCCACCGCTCAAATAGTAGCAGTTGCGACGCAGCCGGAAGAAGCCCGCGGGGCACTCGAACCGCCTCACGGCCCCATCTTGCTCCTCCACGTAGTTATCCTCGGGCACGTGTTGCTGCAGACCCGCGTCCACGCTATTCAAACTCCGCGGCTCTGCTTCGTCCAAGCTCGCACCTGTTATTTCATTTTTACAAATTAATCAAGTTTGATCCTCGTACAGTTTTCTTTAGATTAACACTGAATCATATAATATGCTATTTTCAGTCGTGTGCATGGAACAATTACAAGCAGTACTTCCCACCCCAAGATCGTGTAAACGCACAACCCAGGCACATACCCCGGTGGTGATAGCCTTTGGAAGGAAAAAAAATCGTGTAGACGCACGGTTAATCGAAAATTCGATTGGAATGCAGATTTCTGCATAAAATTCATCTTTCGAGCAATGTCATATGTTACAAAAATATATAAATTCAATTTACTATCGATAACATATGATGATATTCTAAATTCGAACATTGATTCCTAATTGATTAAGTTTTTCTTATCAGCATCGTACACGTGTATTTTATTCTCATTTTCTAAACTCGGTTTCTAGAGATGCACACTAGCAGAAATGTAACTCTGTATACGTATATACATACATGAAACGGGAGGCACAAAACAATTCTTTTTACTCGCAACGACGTCACCGCGATGCATAACCAACCGCGCTATTTGACATTCTTTTCCAAATGAAAGTTAAAAATACTTTTTGCCGTACCATCAAACTCGAGCCTCCAGCAGCACTTGTGGCTTTAGTTAATATTTTTTATTTTTTTTACACTTACAATGTATCTTTCTACACTTCATCAGTACAGCAGTTCTACCAAAAATTGCTAAAATCAATCCAAATCGAGCCTCAATTTCTAACTTGATTTCTCACAATACTGTATATAAATGAAATAGTGGAAAGAGTTGCTTTGACGATCTCGATTATTGAGCGATCTGTCGTTGAGAACTCACGAAATAATTAAACTAAATCCTCACGGCCCATGAATAATCGGAAAAAAATGTTCATGACCATTGGAAGAAAAAAAATCTCAACGCATGAGTACACTGAATAGTGAACTCAGGTCACGCGCCTCATCTCAATTGGCCAATATTTGTCTGCTTTTACTTTCGTACTCTACCGGGATAGCGTATTATAAGAGCTCGTCCCCGCGACTTGTTTGATCGGCAAAAAGGCCCTTGAGCGCCGATGAGGAAGCACGAGACGATGGCTACTCGGCAACCTGTAATCTTCGATGATTTCGCCTCGTCAATGTATCGACGCGTTTTGACAGAAGTCTTTTCGTGTGCACACACACACACGCACGCATACGATCAAACGACGCGCTGAATAAGCAACTAGTGTACCGGTGCACCGACCTATCAATCAAACGCAATCCTTGTCCGTGCGCTGTGATCCACGGACGCGCTCGTCTCTAGTCGAATGATCTTGCATATTGCACTCGCGCACGCTTCGAATATGCACGCCTACGAGATGAACGATCTTCGCAGCCGCAATTATTTATAGTTAGCCGTGCGCATTATGCATCGCGATCCGCGATTAATTATTTATCTTTTGAGAATCCGTTACGAGATGTTTGTTTTCACTCATTGTTGCCCGCCTTTTATCCTGTGTACACCTCGCGCTCTGCTACTCTCGAATAAACACTGTAGAAGCGCATTATCTTGCAGAATTCGTTCCCTCTTGCGGTTGAGTTTTTGCCCACAGTACCATGCAAATTTTAAACATTCTGCAGGTTCGCAAGGTGTGTTACATATGATCTGCCTCGAGGCTTAAAAATTGTTCAATGGGAAACTGTTAATCCATTTCAGTAATGGAAAATGGTTTATTTATGCGGAGAAATAGCGGATAAGTAGTTTTGAAATAAGATAATGACTGTGGTTACATGTTTCCTTGGAAAATATTAGTTCTCTAATAATTAAAGCGAATTATTAATGAAATTATCTAGCTCAAGAAAATATTACAATTTCTCGCCATGGCTAATTCTAATCTTGAAATATACAACTTTTTTTCCTTTACATGTAAAAATTACCAATCGAGCAGTTCAAAACTATTGATACGCGTTCGATTTGTGTTTCATATCACATCTCTCCTTCCATTGATTTTTAGCGATTATAGAAATTGATAAGTTATCAATCATCAAATATGTAGTGATTCGTAATCTATCAACTTCTCAATCGCTTACTCTTGACTGCATGATATTTTATTTTCCATATTCAATGTTATTTCTTTGGATCACAGATGTTTCTTCATACTTTGTCCATATGTGAATTGACGTGCTAAGCCTAGCCAAGAAGTTTGAAGTCATAATCATTTGGAGTGTTAACTTGGTTGATGTTCTCCGCGGTTACACATGCTTGGTTGACAAAGAATCGACTGGTGTCACAGGAATAGAACGAATCGCAACGTACTCTCCCATATTTATTCTTGACAATCACAGCTATACGGTTTAGTTGGATTTTACTGTTTCGACTCTCTGCTACCAAACGAACACGTATCGCTGTGGTAGCCGAGCCTATTTTTGTCACGCAAATGATTTCTCCGCGTGCTCGAAGTTATGGCCGTTCTGTTTTCACTTGAGGATTCGGTAAAACGCATTTCCAACGTTACAAGAGCCAACTGATGAGTCCATTTTCGCGTATCTGTCAAGTGGGGGCAGTTAACATTTTCTGTTTTACTTAGAAATTAGGTGAAAACTTGTTGTGTGATGTTTTAGTCTGATATAAAGACGATGAGTTGATAGTAGCAAATTCCACGTCCTAAATAGGTTGCATACATTTTTTTCACTGTGGGTTCCGTAAAGGAAAATAATATTTCTTGATACTCTAATAATCGCTGAGCACGTGTACAGAAAATATCTTTGAAATTCAATCAAAATAAATGAGAAGTATGGCATTTTTACGATTGACTAATAATAAAAAATAAGTAGTTTATTTTAAGATGAAATTCAGGTCGAATACAAGGAAGTTCTTTAGTGTAATCGAAATTGATAAATTTATTCATCTATTTGCGACCTATGGTATTCACGTTACTTCGTTAAAATTAAGTAATCTAATTTAATATGATTAAAATGTCATAGTTATCCCGAGAATCACATTGACGAATCAATAGAACTATACTCGCATATATATATGCATTATTCGTGATAGCACAGGCATGTGTTCTGGTATCTGCATTGAATAGTAAACCTTTCTCCCCGGCGAATCTTGATACTATAGTACTCGACTTTATGATGATACTATTCTGGAGCAGTCGGATGAATTTAAGATATGCAAGAAGTTACTGGAATTTATAACGTTGGAGTGTTATATTCTTGAAGTTCAAAAAATCTATTAATGAGAAGAGTATAATCTAACACGTTTCGATTAAAAAAAATTACCTCCTGTGTTGTTTATACAATTTGTAACTAGAGCACTCAACAATTTCAATCACCTAAATGAATCACTGTTCATATTTAGGAATCATTAATCAAAGAAGAGCTACACTTGAAGTAATGAATCCTATAACAATCTCGTCTCAACGGTCGACCTATTACTGAATGATTGAATATCTGTAAGCGTAATGCATATAATTCACGTCTACAAATGCATGTTCCAAAATCTTTTGTAGAGTTCATTGAGAGCGACCATATGTCATATATGTAAAATCATCACATGTCACAAGGTATTGCCGATCGTCCGAGCATCTTTGCTGATCGGATTTCTCGAAACAAATTGAGCGTGGGGAGAAAACCCCTCGTCGTTCAGGCATTATAATAGACTGACCTGGGCCAGGGGTCGAATACCTCGTGAAATCACATCTGCTCGACTCTTGTTCTGCTCGCATCCTGTACTTGATTGCAAGCTTGCAACTATTTTCGAAATTCTCGTTCGAGAACATATTTTTAGCCACGTTTCACTTTTCAACATGTACATTACTCCTGAGTGATATTTTCAAGACTACGAAATCGTAAATTTCACAATTTTACGTACTTGTGCGCGTTTCCCGACAACAAAATGTTCGACAAATCTGTGTAAGCAGGAAAGGGTCCTGATCCGCGCGGTAGATTCGATCTATCAGACCGATTCGAACGAGCATTCGAACTCGGACGTGTCTAACGCGCCAGTGGCTCGCCACCCTCTAACTCGCCCCTGTGATTTTCCGCAGCAAGAGCATTCGCCATGCGGATCGGGGACGCGCGGAAGCTGCAGCGATGCGAAAGATTTATGAGGGAGCTGTGCCGAAACGCGACATTGACCCTGGGGGACGCGGGTCGCGCCAGAAGCTCTCATTGTATACCTATACGGCTTTCACCGGCTCGTCTCGGATGCGCGCATGCGGCCGGCTATGCTGCAGCGCGCGCGCGCGAGCCTCGCCCATTGCATCGGGGCATCGTAGTCGTAGGCGCCTAATGGCATTGTGCTTCGGCGCCGATTCGCCAGCTTAAAATAGCGTGGGCTGCAGCGCGCGTGCGAGTTTTTTCCCCCCTTCGGATGTACCGACCTTTTCAGACGACTGCAGCGTAGGTTCGCGTTTTTCCTCCGCCGGGAGTAGGGCCGGCAGAGTTTCACGCTCATGTGGGCCGCGAGAGCAGCGCCCGAGACGCCTCGATTTATTTTGTCAGCCCGCGGTGAAACGTTAGCCGGGCCGTTCATTCACTGGCGCGCGCGCGCGAGCTGCCCGGTGTTTGTTTGCACTGCGGCGGCTCTCGATTTACGCGGCGCATTGTTACATAGCCCGATCGAGCCGGCTTATCCGTTCGTCGATGACAGAATTGGGCTTATCCGATCGAGAGGTTGCCGTACCAACGTTATCGCTGACTCACCACGTCGAGTTTCGGATCGGCTAGAAAACACCGACTGCTATATTCGCACTTGTGCCGTCGATGACGACTCCTATACGAACTTTCTGAGTGATAAGACTGATTCGTTGGGAATATCGATGAGGCAGATTCGAAGGTGAACAGCGAGGTAGAGACTTTTTTCAAAACAGTTCAACCAACGGGCCACGTAACCCTCGCTAAATTCGCGTGAGGATTTTTTTGAATATGAATCTTCGATGAGAAATGATTATTCAAATTTTTGCAAGTTAATTCCGACGATTTTTCGTAGGATTCATTTCCGGCAAAGGTAAATCAGTTTCATTGGAAGGGAATTCGTTATTCCATCATTCCGATCGCTCTCGTCGAGCGAGTGTACAAATCCATTAATAAAAGTGATTTATCAGAGGTTACATTCGAAAAAATTGTCCCACGTATGAGAAAATGTGAGCGGACCTCACGTTCACAATCGCCACGGATATCTCGAGAATAAAAGTGAATTCGGCCAATTATTTCCTCGGTGTATGTTATCACTCCGTCCCATTCGGAGCCATAATTTTCTCTCTGGTTATTTTTTACCTTCGCCGCAAAAAGAAAACGTTTCCTGCACCCGAAAAGAAACAGGTTTCGCAAGCGAGCCGCCCGTTTTATTACGGTTCCCATTGATCACAGGAAAGAAAACGATTTCTCGCGCGCAATACGTGAGTGGGCCACGAGAAATTCAGCGAACGGGTAAGCAATATAGTCCACCTGAAATATAAATGTCCAGTGAACCCGAGACTCGTCAAATTTCCCGCGAGTCGGCCAAAACGAAGGCGGTATCAATTACCTGCGACGCGAAGCAGCACCAGCAGCAGGGCCCAGTGCTTCATCATGATTAATGAGGTCGCACAACTCAATCACCCGCGAGAGCGAAGCGTCACACCCGTACCGGCTTTTTCACATTTTCTTCTATCTATCTCTCTTTTTTTCTTTCACCGCAACACAAGCGAGTGCGAAAATTTGACTGGGCTATCGAGGGGCAGGCGTCTTACTCGAACCGCAAAGGAAAAGAAAAATGTATCGCCAGTATAAATCGTGTGTCAATCGTATCGTTCGACGGAGTTAAAATTAATTCGAGCGACGGAGCTACGTTGGCGCGTCGTCCTTCGGTGCCGGCTCGCGCTGAACTGAAGCTGCTCGGCTGCCGGCGCTTCTTCTTTCGTGCGCGCCTACTGCTGCTGCAGCATGCTCCCGATCGCGCGCGCGCTCGCTCGACTTTTGTCGCGGCTGGTGCACTACATCGCGCAGGGGAGGCACGTTGTGCGTGAAAGTCCCAAGAAACGCCTCTTTTTACTTGTCCGCGAACAAGGGGTTCGCGATTATGAGTACAGCGATGACGCGTCGGGTCCCGCGTGACGAATTACGCTCGTCGGTGCGAGAGCTGCATTCACCGATTCCGAGAATAATCGGCTTGGAAGAGTATTGTTCAAATGTATGGGCTCGAGATGAAAAAGCAGGAAATTAGTTTGAGAATAATTTTTAGCTGAGGCCGCGCAGAGTCTGAACTGCTGAGCCGCACGAGTATAGAGGCGAACCTATGTAGGCAGGCACAAGTCCCTCCACAGGAACGATCGCTAAGTTTTATAAAACATAAACACGCATTCTTGATCGGGTGAGATCATGAATGCTAGCTTAGCTTTCATATGTCGATTGCTTTTTGATCTGTTTTTATAGTTATGTTCAACAAATATCTATCGAAATATCGACTTGGACGCCTGTCAATTGAATCTTTTATTTTTTCGCCAGACAGTTTCCGATTCCAAAAAATTTATGGGAGGTGAAAAGTTTTGGAAAATTTGATTTGTTTGAGATTGATTTTCTTTCAGACCCTCAATGAGTGCTAAGGAAAATCTCAACCCTAACGGTTATTAATTCTCGGAAATTATCGTTTAATTCTTAGTAACGAAACAAATACCTAATCTATGTGCAGAAAATAATATCGGAATGGAAAAATTATTTAAAAATTTTTGTGAAAACAATCTGCTGTATGAGTTGCCCCAATAAAATTGCAGCGCCAGCATTTGACCCAGCGGAAAACGAATCACTATCCAATCGTATAATACGTGTATATGCAGCTTTGAACTAACAAAAAGTCGTAGCTGAAACATCTTCATCGGATTAACTAGATCTCGGGATGTACAAAGTATTTGATATTTCTAAATCTCTCAGCACTTCTTATACACAATGTAAACACACTAGGTAAGAAGCGTCCATTAACACTTTATAAATCGCGCGCCGTCGACTCATCTGCCGACCGAAATAATCAATCGATCAAGATAAGCTTATCCGCGCTTCTATGTATACACAACATCCGTCGCGAACGAAGCCACCTCCTGTCAGCGGGACTCCACAGTATAAGTATATATATATATAGTATGAATTTGATTAGCATCCGCAACGCGCGAATGTGCGCGCTCCCATTGATAAGTGCGGGCGTTGGGTTTCGCGTCGCGCTCCATTGATATTCCGCAGGCGAGCATCGCCGCTCCGATAAGCCGCTGCGTGCTTCGCTCGCGCGTTCAACTTTGGGCCTCCTTCGCTCATCCGCTGCTAACGAAAACTCATACCTATACACGCGCTCGGCTGCAAGATCACTCAACTAGATGCTCTGCGAATAAACTCCTTTTCATACACTTTTTTCACTGTAGTAGTGCTAGAAGGAGTACCATAGAGTTCTTGTGGAATACTACGGATCAACCGATGAATCATTTTTTTTATTCTTGCCAATTTTAACCAAAAGCTACTCCGCTCAGATTAAAACACTATTAAAAGTCAATAAGTTTATGATAATTAGACAAAAACATCGAATACCATTAACTCTAGTATTATGGAGTACTGAAAAGTAATGGGAGTACTGGATTGTGAGAAGCCCCTCGACGAATATAGTTGTAATTTAAAAAAAACCTACAACTAGCTCTACCAAACTTTTTCATTGACTCACTCGCATTATTTGGAGCGTCGTGTGTTAGTTTCCCAAAAAAATGTTAAGGAAACTCATCTTATAATTGATTGAGTAGTCGGCAATTTTGGAAGACAATGTTAATTGTCTTCAGAGTCTCCCCTCTTAGAATTTTGCAAGACTGGTTATAAAGGATATCATAAACTATTTATATGTACAGTTTGAGAAAATTGATCATCCTTATGGTGGGTGTATATGCGCGGGAGGAGCGGTGAAAGGTGTCGGAGGGATCTCTTTCTCCAAACCTGATATCGGCTCTTTTTCCCTTTTTGAAGAAACGTCTTTTGTTTAACCCGGTAAAGACAAAAATAGTATTACGGCAACCCAGTGTCTTAAGTGGATGCATATTCTTTTAGCTGTACGACAAGAATATCATTTCGATAAGCGGACTATGAATATTACAATCACGTATATTGGAATATATAGGTTGCGCGCTAAATTCTGTATTGATATTCTCAAGTTCTGTACTCGTCGGCGCAATGGAATTCTCAGAATCATTATGAATTTTATTTTTAATGCACAAGCATCATCGGAATAGTGTAGAATCGTTCGTTTTTATGATAATCCATTCGGTGTAGTCATAGAAAATGATGTTGCTCAAAGTTCGATGCAACGAATCTCGTACTATGAGAGATTGGAAATTAAGTCCACAGATAATCACATATTATACTATTGATACCGTGATACTGGCAATTGGAAATTATTTGTGACGTCCGAATAAACAAGTGTATGAATGAGAGCAAGCACCGTCCGAGTCATATGGCTCTCAAATGGAATAATAGCCAAGAAAAGAAATCGATCTGTGCAAACTAATTTATTATAGTTGATTACTAAACGCCAGCTCGTATGAATACTTCTACGAGACCTAGTTGAATTCGAATCTGAATTCAATTTGCAATACTAATTTTTTGTAAGAAATTCTCACGGTTTTAAAGAAATAATCGAATAATACATAGGGAATCTACTCTTCGCATGTGGGCTTTTTGCATATTTCACACAAAGTTAGAATTATTAACTCGGATAGAGATCGCGCCTAGTTACCTATTTTTTTCTATTTTCACCCATTTGCGAATCTTTTAAAAATGCCATTGCGTGCCGCGAAGAGTCTATACGCGTGCACATGATGGCTCTGTATCTCTGTAGGTCATATGTGCAGAAGCGTTTAGACACTGGGAGAGCTGGGTCTGAGAAGAATTTCAACCGCGGCGGGGTCGCGCGAGTTGCAGCTCGTGACGTAGTATGTATTTTCTCGATCTCTCGCGGCGAACACCGATGCCGACTGCGATTATCATAATGGCGCGACTCGACTTGTTTCGGCTTGTGTAGCATCTGCAGCTTGTGTATATATATATATATATATATATAGGTGATTCGACATGCTGGATTATGAGCTTCGAATCCGATCTGCTGCACTTCTGTCGGTCATTCGCGAGACAAGTTTTTTTCCCCTCTGGATGCACCGTTTTGTTGAAAAACTCGCGGACGTGTGTCACTTGATTTCGTACGCTTCACATTCATATGACAAGCGGCTTCTTTTTACCCAGCTTGCGTACGTGTAAACACGCGCATGCCGCCGCTTTTTACGCAAGCTCGGATTGCATCGATTGTAAGTAATTTACTTTCAAAATGTAAGAAAAGCGGTTTGACTTTCTTGCTGTACTTTTGTGTCATGCCTTTTTCAACGAACCTATCCGAGCTTTCTTTCCTGTCGTCTAATAATCTCGCTTGACGTTTCAAACTTGACGTTTTAATTCCCCGCAGAAGAAATCCAGTTAATAACGATGTTACATTCTGGCGCTTTGATATGATTGATGCCACTTTTCCGATAGTCGGTTACAGAAAGAAATTGTATTATATCCCGGGTGCAGGAGATTTCCTGAATTCGGATTGGAAAAGCATTATTTCGAATCGATAATAATATAAGCGGACTAATGCAATAGCTAGTCTTAGCATAGAATACTTGATAATTTCCTGTTTGAATTGAGACTTCCCCAGCAATTTTCTCTGGCGCCGCCAGCATGCATACGCACACACAAACATTTGCTCATCCACACGAGCAGAATGTATAATCATCCTGCTAGACGAAACTCGAACCGATTGAATTTTTTCGTCGCTTGTAGCTTTTTCTTTTTCTCCCGTCCGATTGGCTCCAATCTGTCTGAGCTCGTCACACCCGATCGACCGATAAGACTCATGAAAACCCAGCGCGCACTCTCTTCGTTCGGAACCCATACACGCGTCCAACGCCTCTTTTTCCTTTCTGAAATGTGCCTTATCTACTCCGGAAGATCTGCTCGGGAACATTTCAACAATTTGTCATGGAATAAATCGCGTTCGTCATTTCCCAAACCGTGAATTTTGGAATTTCAGTGTCTGAAGTTTGCCACAAGTTACATTTTCTTTCGGAATGCATATCACCATTCGGCCTCGCGGTATGTATCCGACACAAATCTGACGTTTTCTTAACCCAGTATACGTATCGAGTCACGGGTGAGCCCGTGCTAATATCCCACAATTCTCCATACGCTCTGTCGAAAATAGCCGGCTAAATCGGAGGTCAAACATTTTGAAACGTCTCAATCGTGAGGGACTGCTCCTCTGTGTAACGGTGGCGCGCGCCAGGCCCATTACATAAGTCCGCTGGGCAAAATCTCACGACCCTCCCGTGGTGAATACCTTCCCAGCGCACACACACGCGTATATATATATCGATGCCCGCGGAATCGCACGCGCCTGAATAATCGCGCACGCGCATCGCTTATTCAATCGGACGGCAAACAGTTGTAAAGCTGCAGCAGCTCTCGTATAGGCACACATGACGCAGATGTTGTGTGGTATACGGTGCGTGCGGTAAATGCCTCGTCATACACAGCAGACAGGCGAGCGCTAATGCCGAGATGTGCTACTGTTGGGTGTGCTCACGCCTTCGCCGACGGAGAGAGAGTCGCGTGTAGGGTATATATATGTACATCAATGGTTATGGGCTTTTGATGAGTCGTTGGCCTTTTTCGCGATGGAATCTTGGTAGATTTTATCTATCGTCAAGCGGTTCTCCAGATTGTAATTGGCAATAATTTATAAGTGCCAATTTACGCTTGACAATGATGTGGAAAAGAGACATATTTCTTCACTTTCAAATCTGGCTCAATCAGTCTATCGGAGTATCGATGGCACCAGAAAAAATCAAATTTTGAAATATTTATTGTTGGGATTGATCGATTGTAAAACTATACGTCCTGATGAAAAATTTGTGGGTGATTTGATTGGAAATTGCTCATATGTATTATTGGCAACTAACATTCATTTCTCGAATCGTACAAGCAAAAGGAAAGATGATCGGCCCAACTAATACACGGTGAGACTCTTGTGTTTCGAGCTGCCAGATGATGTCACTCGTGCTAAATTAGAAGGTTTTTCACATCTTCATAACGTAACTGGAGTAGCGATTATTTCACGTAATTTACGTCTCAGATAACTATTATTTTGTATCATAAAATATTTTGTTGGACGTTGAACTTTGAGTCATCTTTGATAAGAAAATATTATTGAATTATGAAATTGAACCATGTCCAGCCATGTCCCAGCTCCCCGAAGTTTCTCAATCGTGTCAAATTTGAGATATTTTACAAAATTGGTGCCGTCCTTAACATGTGAAGGAGCATTTCTTGGTTCTCCAGCTATTTGCCATAAATTAAAACTATCCATATTCGATGACAGGTTTTCAAAATTAACTCCTTTTGTTCCAATCCGAGTTCTGAGCTCTTTCTTGTGTCATCAATCCTGTAGCTATTTCGAGTTTTATTGGTTGTGAGTCAAATCTACGAATCACATGAAATCTCAACTAGTAAACAAAGTCTCACCGAATGTTTTTTTTTCCTTCCAGGGGTAATCCTCACAAGGAGAATTGTTTTTTTTTATTGCTTTCTCAAAGAGAAAGCTTTGTAACGGGGTAAAAATCGACCCACCGAATCGGACTTCGGGACCTCGATTTTCGTAATCTACGGGTCGAAAAACATGGAAATCCGAAAATGTCTGTATGTATGTACGTACGTACGTACGTACGTACGTACGTATGTATGTACGTACGTACGTACGTACGTACGTGCACTTTTTTTTGTCGTACGATAACTCTCGAAGGAATTGTCCGATCGTCCTGAAATTTTGCACACAGGTTAGTCGCCGCAAAATCTCGGTCGAGTTCAATTTTCAGCCAATTCCGTTGTTTATTTCTCTAGCAACCGTTGCTAACGTGTTTTTGATAAAAGCTCCAAAAATCATCATCAATGCACGATGGGTCTCGAATTCTTTCGACGATCGATGAGAATCGATAAGACATTCATTTTGGAACAACCATTGTTTATTCTCCTAGCAACCGTTGCTATGGAGATACAAAATTCAGCTTCAGACTGACTTTTTTTTTGTCGTACGTTAATTTTCGAAGGAATGGTCCGATCGTCCTGAAATTTTGCACACAGGTCGGTCACCGGCAGATGTGAACCGAGTTCGGTCTTCAGCAACATCCGTTGTTTGATTCCATGGCAACCGTTGCTAGCGTGTTTTCGATAAGTTCCCATATAATTCATGATAAATGATCATTTGGGTTTGTATATTTATGGGATTCTATAACAATCAAAGAGACCTTTCCCGTATAAACCATTGTTGATGTCTCTAGCAACCGGTGTTTATATCGGTTGCAACCGTAACTAGGGAATGGGAAAAGTCAGTTGGAGGTTCATTTTTGGAACTGTTGATGACTAAGAAGTAAGAACATCGAAGCTCCGACATTTACCATAGCAACCGTTGTTTACGTCCTTAGCAACCGTTACTATGGAGTGTGAAAAGTCAGTTGGAGGTCCATTTTCGGAACTATTGATGACTAAGAAGTAATAACGTCGAAGCTCCGACATTTACCATAGCAGCCGTTGTTTACGTCCTTAGCAACCGTTACTATGGAGTGGGAAAAGTCAGTTTGAAGTCCATTTTTGGAACTATTGGTGACTAAGAAGTAAGAACATCGAAGCTCCGACATTTACCATAGCAACCATTGTTTACGTCCTTAGCAACCGTTACTATGGAGTGGGAAAAGTCAGTTAGAGGTCTATTTTCGGAACTGTTGACGACTAAGAAGTAAGAACACCGAAGCTCGGATATTTACCATAGCAACCGTTACTATAGAGTGGAGGAAATGAGTTAGAGGTTCATTTTGCTTTCTCAAAGAGTGGTGATTAATGCAAGTTGAGGTTCAATTGCAATACTTTGAGAAAGCATACTGCTGAGGCACTTGGCAGCGGTTTTTTGATAGAATACATCAATTATATTTTAATCACGTATTAATTTAATCACGTATAGTAATGAAATTAGTACGATACTTGGTACAATCTCGTCAAAATGGAGAAATGCTCAGTTCATGAAATTATAGTTCATGAACAATGTGATAAATCATCCACGAGTTTATTATTCACTTACACGATATCAGAAAACAGTCGAGATTATTGATAAAATATAAAATACGTTTAGAAAATTGAAAATGAAATGAGCTACATCGACCGAGCGTCGTCGACTTACGTCTAGTCATAACTCTGCGCTCTAGGGAAGTAGTTTGTAAGTCGAACTGACGTAGGAAATGACCAAGTTGGGTTTTTATTTTACGCCTTTCTACCGGTTCTCCGAAACGAGATTGTCCGTCCGCAAAATGGCACGCGGAGAAATAGACCCTTTTTAACAATCATAACAGCGCCAAACGCAAAATATTAATTTACCACCTGAAAGCTGTTTCCGAGAAACGCCGACGTGTGCAAATCGTAGATCGTAAAACATATTCATATATATATATATATATATATCAGTGAAATCGCGGTGTCGAATAATCTGCCATACATTCTTTGCCGTCTAGAATATATGTATATGGTTAACCGCGACTCGGAGAGGTCTAGAAAATGACAATAAAGCAGCGCATAGTGGCCTTAGAATTGCAAATAGCGGATCCTGTAAACAATCGATGGATTACGTAATTGCGTATGCAGACGCAGAAGAACCGCTGTTCTCGATCAAGTGCAGCACATAGGCGAGTGTTACACGCGGAACTCTCTAATTTTTCACGATAGAAACATGCGAGCCGCTGATTTATGCTCAATGAATCACCCTGAGAGCACGTCTGAGTATAGACGGGCCGCAAGGAATTAAGCAAGACTCGAGAAAGTATACCAAGGGCGCACTTGACATTTCTCCGGTTTCTATCTTCCTTCCTCAATTTCCTGCGTGGCATGTTCCAGTCGATAATAATTTGATTTTTGAAAATGTCAAATAGTCGATTGTTGAAAGAACTCTGGCATAGTTCATGTGGTTACAAATTAACATATTCGTCAAACTTGACGATCACTACAAATTTTAAAATACAAAACGAGTTTAAAACAAAGATATATTCGTGGAAGAAAGGGAATGCTATGCTCGCAAGGGTTTACAAGTCTATTTCTCTATCCCTAGTATGGCATTAAATCGTATTCACCTAGCTCTAGATCGTTTCCCACACTATTCACTTGTCAAAGGTCTACGAACAAGAAAATGCTATTTTCTAGTCGAAATACTGATTTGTGTACCTCAATCTCTATGTTTTCGTTCATCATTATTTATAATAATGTCAAACATGTCTATAAGTTATTTTTATCAGAAACAATTGAAACAAATTTCTAGAGACTGAGGTTTTACTTTTTTAAATTAAACCGAATGATGATACTCACCCTGCTCACCAACAACATTTTAAATAAAAAGACTCATATCAATTTTCCGTTATTCGACTGGAAATATATGCTGATATTCCAAAATTTGGAGTTTGTACAGAACTTTTCAAAACTTTCAAATGATATTCGTAAGAAATATTGAAAATAATATACGATCAGTATTTTTTCGAATCCCAATAATGTAAGAAATGTCAAAACTGATTCTTCTATGAAGAATAAACTTTATCAGAAAATCTACCGGATTCTCCAGTAGCGCGTGAAAGCCGTGAACGTGACATGCCTACCAAATACTTCCAAGCATCGACGGCTCTATTTACTGCAGGCGCTTACGTCTTACTGTTATAATAAGCTCCATTCAAAACCCAATTTTTTTTGAATGCATTTCCAGTTTCATTGGTATTTTATTTTAAACATTTCATTATAAAAAATCTGTGAACACGTTATATCATTTTTAAAAACTAACCATGAAATATTACTTCCCTTTCAATCTATAAATACAATCTTGTGGAAAAAGTGTAATTTCGCTATCTCTACCGGGGATGCAATGTTTCTATCAGATGATAACTTTTTCGAAAATTTATCTTACCAATTACATCCTTTGAAGAAAAAGTTTACTCCGAGATGTATCGCAAATTAAAACATCAGCGAAAAAAGATACAAAGTACAGCCGGCACCGAACTGGACATTGAGTGCGCCCACCGGCGAGACTGGGTGCGCCGGTAATCGGTAAGCCGAGTCGCTCGAAATTCGCCGCGAGACATGATGTTCATCATCATCGAGGAGAAAGAAGAAGGAGGCGAGACAGCAAGAACAAACAAACGCGCCGCGCTGGAGCTTCATGGGCTGAGCTAATAAGTCACGCCGGCGATGCGGGCAAAGCTTGCCGACCCAGCCGATTCGTACATTTTGCGCCTCCTTCTTGTTTTATTACATATTCGCGCGTGAACCGGAGAATCTGTATCGGCAAAACGAACGACAAGGGTAGAGACCGAGAATCATGAGAAAAAATTGAATAGTTGATAATGGAAAGAAAATAATTCATAATATGAAGTAATGATTCACGATCATTGATTCAATACGTTTATTAAATACTGTTGTTCATGTTTAAATAAGTTCAAATAAACAGAAATTTCATAAAATTTCAGCGCAAAAGAAATAAGAACAATGATTTTTGTTGATATTTGAATAGTACGTAAACAGCTACGTTCGTACGTATTTAATTGACCTTTATTTTAATGATTGAGTCAGATTATTAGAGGCAGAGGCCAGAATAATAAGGGAAGCAAGAAATAAAGTATTCCAAAAAGTAACATGCTGGAGGAAGCATATAATTTGAGAGAGTAAGAAACAGAGAAAGAAGAATTAATTGAGAAATTGAAAAGCTTGAAATAAGAAATGGCATGCAAAATATGATGGGGTGAGAGTGAATTTTGTGCAAGTGAATGTAATTAATTTGCCCATTAAATTAATCTATCAATCTTGAATAAAATAGATGTAGTATACTTGTAAGAATACAGAGAACAAATTAAACCTGAAATATTTACACATATTGAATTGAACTGGTCAACATTCTCATTAGAATGGATAAGAGATAAAAATTTAATATTTAAATTTTATTTTCATTTTTCGATGAATGGTTCAAGATTATTTTTGGGCATGATCGATTATGTAACCTGATTTATTATGCTAAGTAATTCCAGCCGCGAATAAAAAACCCTCTTACCTAAAAGTAAGTACTGTATACAATATGAAAAGGGGAATTGTTTCTCATTTTTTTTTTTTAATAAATATGGATCGCAATAAGTATAAGTCATGATTACAATAATTCAGTGTTATATTCAATGATTGATGACTCGAAGATTTTTATCTCATATTTCACTCACATGAATGTTTCATTATTTCCGTCTCATGCAAAAAATCAACTTTCGAGCTAAAAGTGCGTCCATGCATTTCTGCTGCATTGATCTACGCGAATTTATTTGTGAGCTATACAGGAAGATTATATATACCAATAAATTCAAGAGCTACAATTTAGATAGATATTGCAATTTTTGTTTGTTTTACTAGTGAATCATTCAATTCAAATAATTATTAGACGATAGGCATAGCAAACAAATTTGCCCTCGTTTTCTTCCGTCAATTTCAAATAATCTCACGAAATTATTCAAAAAAAGTTGTTTTGAAATTTCATGGGACCAAAAAGTAGCTCTTCGTCTTTTTTTGTAGTCGTATATTGTCATACCTAGATAATGTCGTGTTTTCGTGATATATTATGATTATAGAAGGTAAAATTCAGTGAAATCTGTCAATTCACATCAATTTACGTCCAATTAACATGTTAATGTTAATGCATTATATGCAGACAATTAACATGTTAATTGTCTGCAGACACTTATTATTTTGTTCAAGCTCGAAACGTGACCAAATGAAAAACCGCTGCCAAGTGCCTTAGCAGTATGCTTTCTCAAAGTATTGCAATTGAACCTCAACTTGCATTAATCACCACTCTTTGAGAAAGCAAAATGAACCTCTAACTCATTTCCTCCACTCCATAGTAACGGTTGCTATGGTAAATATCCGAGCTTCGGTGTTCTTACTTTTTAGTCGTCAACAGTTCCGAAAATGGACCTCTAACTGACTTTTCCCACTCCATAGTAACGGTTGCTAAGGACGTAAACAATGGTTGCTATGGTAAATGTCGGAGCTTCGATGTTCTCACTTCTTAGTCACCAACAGTTCCAAAAATGGACTTCAAACTGACTTTTCCCACTCCATAGTAACGGTTGCTAAGGGCGTAAACAACGGTTGCTATGGTAAATGTCGGAGCTTCGACGTTATTACTTCTTAGTCATCAACAGTTCCGAAAATGGACCTCCAACTGACTTTTCCCACTCCATAGTAACGGTTGCTAAGGACGTAAACAATGGTTGCTATGGTAAATGTCGGAGCTTCGATGTTCTCATTTCTTAGTCACCAACAGTTCCAAAAATGGACTTCAAACTGACTTTTCCCACTCCATAGTAACGGTTGCTAAGGACGTAAACAACGGTTGCTATGGTAAATGTCGGAGCTTCGACGTTATTACTTCTTAGTCATCAACAGTTCCGAAAATGGACCTCCAACTGACTTTTCACACTCCATAGTAACGGTTGCTAAGGACGTAAACAACGGTTGCTATGGTAAATATCGGAGCTTCGATGTTCTTACTTCTTAGTCATCAACAGTTCCAAAAATGAACCTCCAACTGACTTTTCCCATTCCCTAGTTACGGTTGCAAGCGATATAAACACCGGTTGCTAGAGACATCAACAATGGTTTATACGGGAAAGGTCTCTTTGATTGTTATAGAATCCCATAAATATACAAACCCAAATGATCATTTATCATGAATTATATGGGAACTTATCGAAAACACGCTAGCAACGGTTGCCATGGAATCAAACAACGGATGTTGCTGAACACCGAACTCGGTTCACATCTGCCGGAGACCGACCTGTGTGCAAAATTTCAGGACGATCGGACCATTCCTTCGAAAATTAACGTACGACAAAAAAAAGTCAGTCTGAAGCTGAATTTTATATCTCCATAGCAACGGTTGCTAGGAGAATAAACAATGGTTGTTCCAAAATGAATGTCTTATCGATTCTCATCGATCGTCGAAAGAATTGGAGACCCATCGTGCATTGATGATGATTTTCGGAGCTTTTATCAAAAACACGTTAGCAACGGTTGCTAGAGAAATAAACAACGGAATTGGCTGAAAATTGAACTCGACCGAGATTTTGCGGCGACTAACCTGTGTGCAAAATTTCAGGACGATCGGACAATTCCTTCGAGAGTTATCGTACGACAAAAAAGTGCACGTACGTACATACATACAGACATTTTTGGATTTCCATGTTTTTCGACCCGTAGATTACGAAAATCGAGGTCCCGAAGTCCGATTCGGTGGGTCGATTTTTATCCCGTTACAAAGCTTTCTCTTTGAGAAAGCAAAAATTCACGCATCTCTATTATAGTTTTCTATGTATATAGATTCTAATTCTACCAATAATTCATAAGCTACTATAAATATCAAGTATACTTAAAACTAACATAATAGCTATTTCAAAGAAATGTTCATTTCATAGCTGAAAGGCATAATCATCAGCAATACACATTAGCTCTGCGTTCTGTATATCGGTAAATTATGATTAAATCATCTCACTTATGATATGTACACTCTCATATACAAATGAGACTGAGACTCTAGGTACGTACCTGCATGAAGAATACGTCAATTATATTCACCAGCAGTTAAACCGGTTGACCCGATAGTAACCTCATATAATGATCATATACTATAAATCGATAGCTATATGATCTTTCTTGAATAGTCATTACAACATTTTTTAATTAAACAACTCAACAACTTCATCATTATATTTGTATTTCTTATTCTGCCTTTAATGATGTTTACATGTTTTCTATTATTTCTTTTTTCAAAGTAGATTCAAAGTACTCGAATGCTGAACATTGATACGTGTGCAATTGATTTGTTATTTTTTTCTAAAAACGTTTGGCAAAGATTGTAAATAAAGTAAATTTAATCAACGACGTGCTGAATTGTTGAACAGATTGATATGAAAGAAATGATCTTGAATAAATGTCCCAAGTAATAAGTTGTTCTGCTAGTATATGAAATTTGTATGAGTGAACCGTTGAATACTAACAAATTCTAGTATAGGCGACGGACTGCAATCGTTACCCTAACATCCTTAAATTGTACACTTCTATTGGAAAATGACGATTCTTGATGATAAACTTTTCATATATAGGTTACAGCTTATCGTCTATAAAGTATAAACTATACAAATGTTTATGATGTGATAACAGAAGACTTTTAATATAAATGGAATTTCCAGGCACTTTTTCTGACTATCATATTTGAAAACTATTTTTCCACGGATTTTATAGGCTATGAATCTCAAAAGTGAGAAATTCATTTCATGGATTTCATTTCAGTTGATTATGTAGCTTTGACGAAAAATGAGATGATATAATTGTTTTTAATTCTAGATTTCCATTTTCTTTTGGATCATCGATTGACAAAAATGCTAAGTAAATTAGCAGTATGATTTCTCAAAGAGTCTTTGTAAATTAAATCATTTGAAGATATTATCAGGCGATAAAAATAAATGTGACAATTGACGTTAGGAATGCTGAAAATAGACTTCTCATCTGTTCCTTTTGCTTTCTCAAAGAGAAAGCTTTGTAATGGGGCAAAAATCGACCCACCGAATCGGACCTCGGGACCTCGATTTTCGTAATCTACGGGTCGAAAAACATGGAAATCCAAAAGTGTCTGTATGTATGTATGTGTGTGTGTGTGTGTGTGTGTGCGTGTGTGTGTGCGTGTGTGTGTGTGTGTGTGTGTGTGTGTGTGTGTGTGTGTGTGTGTGTGTGTGTGTGTGTGTGTGTGTGTGTGTGTGTGTGTGTGTGTGTGTGTGTGTGTGTGTGTGTGTGTGTGTGTGTGTGTGTGTGTGTGTGTGTGTGTGTGTGGTGTATGTATGTGTGTAACGTTTTTTTTCGTCCACGATAACTTTCGAAGAAATGGTCCGATCTTCTTGAAATTTTGCACACAGGTTAGTCACGGCAAAATCTCGGCCGAGTTCAATTTTCAGCAAAATCCGTTGTTTATTTCTCTAGCAACCGTTGCTAAGGTGTAAAATTTTTCGTTTCTTTTGTCTAGGATAACTTTCGAAGGAATCGTCCGATCTTGCTGAAATTTCGCACACCGGTTAGTTGTGGCAAGATCTATCACGGGTTCAATTTTCAGCAAATCCGTTGGTTATTTCCTTAGCAACCGTTTCTAACGTGTTTTCTCACAAATCCTTATGAGTGCTCATTGGGGCAAGCCGGAAAATCAGTTTTAAGTCACACTCGATGGCCAAGGACACTGAATTGTTCTATTTTCTTCATAGCAACCGTTGTTTACTTCCCTAGCAACCGTTATGAAGGTTGGAAATTATTAATTCAAGATCTATTTCCATCATTTTCGACGGCAAAGGACACAAAATCTTCCCAATTAGCTCCTTAGCAACCGTTGTTCACCGCCCTAGCAACCGTTGCTAAGGGGGAAAAAAATTGATGTAAGTTTCGTTTCCAGTATTTTCAAAGTACTATAGAGAAAATTGGGAAAATTTGGTGTCTTTTGCCGTCGAAAATGATCAAAATAGATTTTGAATTGATCATTTCCAACCTCAGAATCCACAAGATGAATTGATCGAAAAATTATGCAGGTCCAAATGTCTCGCATCGTGTAGAATCTAGAACCGTTTGCTTTGTTGCATTTGATCAAATAATAAGAGAGCCCGGGCAGACATCAACACTCGCAACATAGTTTGGTCAATTGAAAAAGAACGACACTTTACACAGTCACAAAGATACGAATTGAATTGATTAAATAATTTTTTTGTAATTTTTGAAAAATAGATGATAGTATCTACGGTAGTGGAAAGGTGAAAATACAGGTTTGGGAAGCGTTTGTCGGTGATATTGAAGCCTCTTTGAGAAAGCATACTGCTAAGGCACTTGGCAGCGGTTTTTTCTCTGCAACGAGTGTTGTGGAAATCGAACTAGGTTCAAATTTTGCTGCCATTGACGATTGAGAAGTTCAATTTTAACCCCATAAAGTTTTCTCTTGGTAGGAACAAAGTACAACAGATATTTCGTGTGTTATTCTACCTAATCAAGTATTTATATTTAAAATACGTTATGTATGACTATGGCAAAGCGTGTTCAGTCACATGAAAATGATGCAAGGTGTAATACAATACTCACAATACCATTCACGTGTATAATTTTATTCCAAATCATTTATTTCATTCCATCATGAAGCACAGGGAAATTATTTTTTTCAGTGGACATGGATCTAAATTGCTTGAATCTGTATCCCTGTATAAATTAAATCTTATTCGATTTCGTATTATCTCCGTAAGTGTGGAAAAGAGTTCTTGGCTCCGTGCCGTACAATATACAATAAGTTGAAATGAAGTTGCATGGATTGTATCTAAATTCGAACCTTTTGTTTGAGTCTGATATGAACGATATCCATGAGCAGGATTTGTTGCGTTCCGTAGCATTATCATCATTACTGTCTATCAAAGCTTAGCTCTCACACAATACTTATATAATCTTGTCATTGAAGAATTTCTTCCTTTTGTGCGTTTGAAGCAAATACTAGGAAAATCCGCCTCGTAAAAAATATGAATGTTCTCGTGCATTACTACTAATCCACACATCTCTTTAAATGCACTCCAGCTCCATTGCAATTCTCAACAACAATTTTCCATCAACGTCAAGTTCAGCAATGCTATCCGTACAAAACAGAAATCGCGTCTAAGTCACCCATACAATCCCATTCCTTCGCAATAGCATTCGTGAAAGAATCCAATCAAACGGTCTAGCCAGCCTAGACAAAAAGCCCGGGAGCGTGACGGGCGCCGCTTGGCTATCTTTACGGTGCTTATTCACTATTAGCACTCGGGCGCCACACACCATGTAATGCATTTCTCGCCGTTATTAATAACCATCATGGCAAAAGGGTGATACGACGTTCGAGCGCGTTTCAATGGAAAATCTCATTGTGCAGCGCGCGCGTCAGGGTCGCGTGAGATATGCGTGGGCGTGGAGCGTCGATTTCTTTTCAGTTTTTCGAGCTACCCATGACTTCACGCGATAAAAGCGTCTATGACATAAGCTCGTTTCGCACTCACAGCCGTATAAAAATTGGCAAAATCAGTGTTTGGGGATTTATTCATAAACGAGTTATCTCTGCTCGTGGTGACCTACAAATTTTGCAACAATGTGCCGTTTACAGAATGAATAGAAATAGGGTTATTCTCAATTTGCTCACGATGATTCACCAGACAATTGCTCGGATATCTTTACCACTTCGCTGATGAAATAGCAAAACGGAAAAATCTCTTTTTCTGTTTCGAGGAAGTGATGGAGGAAAATAATATTGTGGCTTCTAAATTCTTATTTGCTAATCAGTTAGAAGAGATTATTAGGAAAGATTATTATGAGAAATGTCAAACACGTCGGGAAAGGATCTGATGAATGAACTGTTAGAAACGTGGCTCAAAATTTTACATACAAGTTTTGCATGAGAGACAAACTATTTATGTCTCGTAACGTGATATTTTCTTTCTGGAAAATTGTCTATTGTATATTGTTGCTTGTTAAAAATGAATATCCTTATATAAAAAGTGATGGGGTCAAAGTGAAGCGTCTTAACTCGTAATTTGATTGGTGTAGACCTAACCACGTGACGAGTCGAGTAAAATATAGATATAGATAATGAATGCAGGCAAGCAAGAAACATAAGAACGATAAGTTTTGAGGTTGTAACAGCCAAATCCTTGCCAGATGCTTCCAAAATCCAAATATATGTTTTAAAATTGCGGATAATGAAAATAAAATAAAAGTTTAATGAAATATGAATGAAGGGTTTAAAAATGCTAATATTGTAAATGAATTGATAAGTAAATGGAAAAGATTATCGTAGGTGAATGATTGGAACATAATTTTAACACGCACACTGTAGATCGCGCGCAGCGCGTCTGAATGTAGCTATAGTAATCATAAGTTTCAAAAGTTTAGATTCGGTTTCGTATAATCGAGATTGTCTTATGGAATAAAATTTGTAAATACATTGAAAGAATTTGTCCGTAAAAATGATTAAGATAGACCCTGTAACGTCGGAACAAGTCGCACTTACTGGTGTATTTGGCAGTTTCCTTCGCAAAATTGACTGTTAAACTATCAAACAGACTGCATCGCCCACGATTACCACCCGGATGGTAATTATTACTGTGTTTTCTAATCTAATTCTCACCGTAAACTTCTCTCAGTGTATAATAAGAATAAAATACGCGTTATTCAATATTTACGAGATGATTCAATAACTCACACTGACGATATTGCTGTTAACGGAATAGCATCTCCCAAATTTATAATTGTATACGACCAAGAATCACTCACTCACTGCCGCTCGCTCGTGACTTTCATTGGACCTATCATGAATTTAGATGGATATTGCAATTTTGATTTGCTTTACTAGTGAATAATTTGATTAAAATAATGAATAGATGGTAGGCATAGCAAACAAATTTACCCTCGTTTTCTTCCATCATTTTCAAATAATCTCACGAAATTATACAAAAAAAATTGTTTTGAAATTCCATGGGACCAAAAATTAGCTCTTCGTCTTTTTTTCAATTAGTCGTCATACCTATATAATATCGTGTTCTCGTAATATATTATGATAATAGAAGATGGTAAAATTCAGTGAAAACCTGTCAATTCACATCAATTCACATCCAACAGACACTCGTTTTGTTCAATCTCGAAACGTGACCAAATGAAAAAATTGACGCATCTCTAATTTTTCACGATAGAAACATGCGAGCCGTTGCAGATTCGGGAAAGCATACCAAGGGCACACTTGACATTTTTCCGGTTTCCATCCTCCTTCCTCAATTTCCTGCGTGGCATGTTCCAGTCGATAATAATTTGATTTTTGAAAATGTTAAATAGTCGATTGTTGAAAGAATTCTGGCATAGTTCATATAGTTAAAAGTTGACATATTCCTCAAACTTGACGATAAACTTTTCACCATGCAATATGATGATGTATTACGCACCTAGTGCGTGAAATTTTTAACAAGCATGTGGACGTATGACACGTTCATACGAGCTATTAAAATAATCTATATTATTATTAAATTAATCTAACGCACCAGTCGGATACAATATGTTACGTTATGAGTGTTCATTTAAATAACTTTTAAAAAATGCACTAGTGTGTGAAATAACGTTTCACGCGTCAAATAACATAAAAGCCTTTTCGCAGCTCTATCGATTGGTCAGACCACAATTCACACCAGACCATACCATTCATGGTTTTTTTTTGTCAACGATTTCCGCTGAACATGCAAACAACCATCAAATCAGATGTTTGGTAAAGTCATTGATTAATAGATTTTGTAAAGCCGAAAAATTCCAAAGGATTAATTTTATCATAATGTAAAATTCAATGTATATGAAACCAATATAGATAAGCTATAGAAAATCTTCTCTATACTTGAGCAATATATGTGAGGATAGTTGAGAAAAATAAACTAATGCATTTTCTTTGGATTTAAATCGAGTTACGTCTTATAAACATCATATCCATAGGCCTCCCATTTACATTTATTGAGACCTCAAACAATTGATTTACGAGGGAGTGCTGGTCAGTGAATTAAAAATTCACAGTGATCATTAAATAAATCACTGTTACGTGAAAAGTCAGCTAGGATATTATTATGTTACAATTATGTTAGCATTCATTCATTGCTATCGATATTAAAAATTTCTGAAATTTTATGCTTACTCAAATTGCTCGAAATGCCGTAATATTGTCTGGTCAGAAACTTGATTGATAGATCAGAAAGATGTAAGATATATTCTAAGCACAATATAAATTCTTTGTTAACGACTTTAGGAGTGTATTGATCAATAAAAAGGCATTAAACTAAACCAACGCTTGAAATTTGATTAAATTGGGTATTTTTTACTTCATTATTAATCAGGGTTCTTTGGTATAGTTATATCCTAAATCAATATACGATCAATCACAGATGACCGCTGACTATTATCTATACCAGAACCGCTGAGTGGCAAATATGAGATTGGCATGATTAAATTCCCGATTCTTACGTCACATAGTAGAGATGATAGACCCGATAAAGAAAATTAACATTGGCTATGAACCTTCATATTGTCTAACCACTGTTACGCGGTTCATTAATCTCGAGGTTACTGTAAATATTCGTCAAAACGATCTTTTGTCTAATGTGTAAAGTAAGACATAGGAAGTCACTGTCTATTAATCGACATTTTTCATTAATTATGATTAAATAGATAACATTTGAGCCCAATCCCTGGTAGCAAATACTTTGGTCGAATGACAATACTAACATTATAATATCGAATGAATTGTTGTAGTAGTATTTGTAACATAGACTTCCGTAGTAACAGAAAACTCTCTATATAACATTTCTCAAGATACAATTTACTTTTATGTCTAGTGATAATAAAAAAAATCAATGATTTTTACCGTAAAAACATTTTTGATATTTTTATTTATTCTCGTATAGGTTGAATCGGTAAATTTGGCACTTGACATTCTGGATGGCTGGCAGATTCGACCTGGCAAGACAATTACTGTACAGAGAGCAAAGTTCCAGATGAAAGGGGACTTCAACCCATCTTTGAAACCCAAGAAGAAGAAGAAAGACAAGGAAAGACAGAAGAAAATTCAAGAAAAGTATGTATTTCTGCATATTTGCTGAATATTTCTTTTTTGTTATGTTATCTTATAATTATTTCTCATCCTTTCCGTAGGCTGCTTGACTGGAGGCCCGACAGAATGCGAGGAGAGCCTCTGAAATGCGAGCGCGTTGTTATTATAAAAAATCTCTTCAGCCCTGAGGAATTTGAGAAAGATGTACAACTAATCCTAGATTACCAACAAGACCTTAGATCAGAATGTTCGAAGTGCGGCGAGGTCAAAAAAATTACTATACATGATGTGAGTGTTGCAAACGAGATGAAGCAAATTTTCTAATTCTTCGTATGCTTAATTCAGAATAATAGGTTACCGTCTATAGTTTTAATATTCATCATGATAAACTTGACTTGAGCAGACAATGCGTAGGAGTGTTTAATTCATACGGCTCAATGCACATCAACGCTTTGATTCTTTCGATACTATCTTTTCTCTTTGGTTCATAAGTTGCAGTTGATGAAAATATTCAATTTGGAACATTCAATGTTTTTTTAATTTCATAGAAATAGGAAAAAGAATCGCCCTTGAGAACAGTTTGTGAATTGTGAACATTACAATTTATGGATCATACGTTCCGGAGGCTTTTAAAAGAGTAGCAAGTGTTTCAATTCAGCTGCAAGACGTAAAAAATTTTATGACTGCATAGCATTTTTTGAAAATATTTTACCATTTATACCTCATAAAAAGAGAACAAGCGTGAATACGAAAATAAAAGAAGATTGAAATAGATGAAATCATAAGCTTATATAATTCAGAAGGTTTATTCAACGAATAGAATATATTTTTTACGCTGTTTTTATCATAAAATGTATTTCGAAGGATAGAATCCTTCTTTCTACGTATCCTAAAAGTACAAATTTTCGTCTTACAAAACCATATTTGTAATTTCAGAGACATCCTGAAGGCGTGGCACAAATTTCATTTAAAGAGGTTGAAGAAGCACAAGCATGTGTTCAGTTGATGAACGGCCGATGGTTCAGTCAGAGACGATTAACAGCTGAGATATGGGATGGCAAAACTAAATATAAGTAAGTACCAATGTCAAATGTGACTATTTTCTATTTATTTTAAATATCAGTAAATGATCGATTACTATTATTTGCTAAAATATTACATTCAAATCTAAATTTTCTTTTCAGAATTAAAGAAACAGATGAACAGATTGAAGCTAGGCTGAATAAATGGGATAAATTTTTAGAAGACCAGGAAGAATTAGAAGAGAAAAATAAAAAGGCTGCTGAAGCACAAAAGGTGGAAGAACAAAAGGTGGAATCACAATCGTCGACTAGTGAAAATGTTGAAAAATAAAGTCATCGATCCCAATCAGTGATACAAAATACCTCAATTATGGAATTCCTTTGATTTTTTTTCTAGAAGTGGGAAAATAGTCGTATATAAGTTTATTTATATGAATTTACTTGTGACAATTATCAGCCACTCATGCATATAAGAATCAAGATAAAAATATATACATAATCTATGTCTTAATGATGAAAAACCTCTTGCAATCCATGGATCAATTGTATAATGCATTTAAAAATCCAATTATTAAATTTAAAAAAAGATTGTTACCAAGCATTAACGTTCCAGTTGTTATTGTATAACAATATATAACAAATAAAATGTATTTATCCAGTGCGTGGAATAGATTTTGAAGGAAAAATGTACTTGAATTTTCATCATGCATTGGTAATATCTTCCAAACGTATGCGTATATTAGAAACAGCACAGTAGTTTGACTGCAGGTAATATAGAAATCGTTTGGGCTAACAGATAAAGAAGAGTACTTCTTGGCTTTTTCTGATTTCATGATAATTTAAACATTATTAACTTGATAAAAACGTTAATCTGTTGATACAACTAAATATACTTGCATCAATACTCTGAAAAATATTTGGAAAATATTTCTGACTGAATATATTGATTTTGTCCTAGATTGTTCAGAATAAGTGTCGATACAAATCAAATATGGCTAAATTTTAAATCAATATTCTCTTATA